>CAUYQV010030294.1:0-38316 GCA_963574575.1 Galagoides demidoff | reverse complement strand
CCCCCCCCCCCCCCCCCCCCCCCCCCCCCCCCCCCCCCCCCCCCCCCCCCCCCCCCCCCCCCATAGCCATGGGCTGGGCAGACTGCTTCTACTTAAGCAGAAGCCAGAGACTGTCGCTCAGGGAGAGCATCAGCCAACAGCAACCAACAGCGCCCAACGTGTTGCCCTCGTGCCTGCGCTCACAAAGCAATCTCCCCTGGGATTCCATGTCCAGTCCTGCCAGGGTGTGAACGCGTTCAGTGGGGAAAAAACTCAGCTCGGTAGAGAGAAGTTTCTTCCTTTTGGGAAGCTTCCGTCATCTCCTGCCAATGTCCTAATGGCATGAGAGAGGGACACAGGCCCAGTCTGAGACAGCAGGCTGGAGGGATGGCCCAAAGCTCTGAGAGTCTGCATCCCATTCAAGACTGCGAGTGTGGGGCTGCCAGTGGCCAGGTCAGGGGGGACAAGGACTTCCAGCTAAGGGAAACCAATGTTCCTTACGTGTTTGCATTTGGCTCTTTTGCACGTGGACACTGAGGGTAAGACAAGTGCATGGAGCTATTCCCACCTACAGAAGAGGAAACTGAGGCTCTGCATCCTCAGGGCCCCTGCGTGAGTCATCCCAATACCTGCCAGCATCCAGCCTTTCTCCTTCATACTTGTCCAAACCTAATCTGTCCATCACAGTTCTTGTCCTCACTGTTCAGGTGACAATAATTCCATTACTTCCAGTTGGCAGAGCACTGGTGTGAACCAAACATTTTGGACGGCAATCAGTTTTTCCTCTCACCGTGTGGCGCTCATTTTTCTCTCCCCAACTACATCGCATGTCCCCCGAACTGTGTTCTTATAATATGACACTTAAAAAAAACTTTTTTTTTAATTTACCAAGCACTGTGCTGAGCACATAGAAAACGCTCCCATACATGTTGGCTGGTTTTTTTTGCACCAGTATATGAGTGAGTGGGCGTGTTTTGGTTTATTGGTTTCCTGGCCTCAGGAATGTCCCCTGGCTGGGGCAGTTGTCAGCTAAGACACACAGAGACCTTGTTTCATGGGATAGATATCTGTAGTTTTTGTGATTCCAGCAACCATCCCTCTTCTTTTCCTACCCTTCTCCCACTCTCTGTCCATGTGTTTAGAAACAAAATGGGGCCAGCCCTGCCTTAGGGACTGGGCCTCATTCCTGGTCACAGGGATTGGTTCAGAATGGACACAGGACCTAGGCCATCCAATGAAATACAATCCTGGATATTGTGCTAGGCAAAAAGGGGGACACAGGGTCTTTTCCTGACAATCTTTCATTGTTAGGACATGAGGAATTCTGGAGCTTCCAAAAGCCACAACCTAGAGTCTTTCTGCCTGAGAGTGGAGCCATTGCTTGGGAGAACAGTCAGGATAGGAAAGGAGGGCTAGATAGATGTGTTATGATTAAATGGTGGTGTTTGAACGCTGGATCCAGCCAAACCTGCAGCCATATGATCCAGAATGATTTTCCCCTTAAGTCAGTTTGGCTTAGCTTTTCTGTCACTTACAACTCAAAGACTCTAGACTCGAATGCTCAGCCCCCTGTTCTAAAACTTCTCTTATCTGAACTCCTTTGCTATAGAAACTGAGCATCTTGGAGCTGTAATCCATTCTCCTGGTTTTTGTCTGTGCTGCATGATCACAACCTAGAGATGAGGAACCCTAGAATTAGAGAAGTCCTACCATTCTCTCACGACCACACAGGGAGCAGTGGATGCAGCTGGGATGGAGTGTCTCCCAGGGCAGAGGTATGCTCCTGGCCCCCAAGCCCTCAGAGAGGACTGTGGGTGCACAGCCAGGCCCCATCATGGCTGCAGGCCTCAGGAAAGCCCAGTGGTTATTAGCAGCACACAGGCTTACATGGGAAACCGCAGGAAGCTGGAAGTTAGTAACACACATAGCCTGCCTACCACGTACCTTTAAGGAAGCCCAAGAAAGCCATGTTCTTATTGCTTGTGTGCAGGGGTCCTCAAACTTTTTAAACAGGGGGCCAGTTCACTGTTCCTCAGACCATTGGAGGGCCGGACTGCGGGCCCTAGGACAAGTAGGCTGCTAAGCAGGACAGGCTGCGGCGGCAAAAACACCTGGTAGGCCGGATAAATGTCCTAGGCGAGCTGCATGTGGCCTGTGGGCCGTAGTTTGAGGACGCCTGCTCTAAAGTGTTAGAGGATCTTATTCTGAGTCCCAGGCACACTGAGAACAGTGTGCAGCAGGCGAGGACACCTGCCGTAGCTCCACAGGCCTGTTGATCAAGCAGCCCATGAGCAGCGCTGTCAAGTACTCTGCATACACCTTTCCCTCTGGGGAGCAGTTACCTTAAAAGAGGGGGAAATCACAGAGTCAACCTGTCAGAACTCCCAGGGGGATCAGCCATGGACCTGGTTCTAGCCAAGCTTGGACACTACCTCAGTCTTTTTCTCAAAACACCTCTGGGCAACCACTATCCATTTTGAGAGTTTGACAGTGAGGCCAAACCTTTTTGCCAGCCGTTGGGAAGAACTTGTGATTAGACACACTATAGTACCTGACACAGCCGCTGAATCAACTCCAGCTTCTGATTTCTGGACTGGGGAGGGAGGAGAAAAGTCATGAGGCATTAGTGTGACCATCATAACTCATAAAAACTGAGGACAGTGATCAGCCAAAGATCACTAAGAGAAATAGTAGCAGATCTGAGCCTGGAACTTGGGTGTCCTGGCTCCCAGGAGAACGTTCTTTCCACTCCCCTGCAGCTGCTCAAATATCACTCCTTGCTCTAGGTCCAGAGCTGAGCAGATGCTTTCTGTGGCTCCAGGAGTTCTGGGATCATCAGAGACCACCAGTCCTATGGAGGAGCACACCATGCTGGTGGAGGCAGCCACTCTCTAAATACAAAGGACAGAGGGCTTTAGTTAGCAGTTGCCACAACAGTGCTGCATAACTCACCACCCCAGAACTCAGGGGCTTCCAACAGCAAGGACATAGTCTCCTGGTTGTGGGTTGCAAATGGACTGAGACTTGGCTGATCCTGGCTGGACTTGGCTAGATGGGCCTTCTTTGGGATGTGAGTTGGCTGACCTTGGCTCCAGGCTGAGGGTTGGACTGCAAGTGGCTCAATATGTACTCAGCCTGGGGCTCAGGCCAAGGAGGCAGCAGCAACCTGTGGACAGCTCTTCTCATAGTGAATCAAGGGAGCACATGAGGATGAATGGAAATTTGGTGCCTTTTGAGGCCTTGGCTCAGAATTAGCATCTCATCATCTCTGCCTACACTCCATTGGTCAAAGAAAGTCATCCCAATGTCAGTGGGCCAGGGAAATGTACTCCATTTCTAGAAGGCAGAACTATAGACATCTTATGGCAAAGAGCAGGAATACATGAGTCTATTAGTACAGGGAGGCTATGAAGAGTTAACAACAAGAACCCAGGATATCCATGTGAAGTTTCAATTTCCACCATCTGTTCCATCTCCATTCTTGAATCAATGTGCTGCCCTCTTTTCTACATATTTGCCTCCCTTTCTCCTCATCTGAGATCCACAAATTTGCTTCCTATACGTGGGTCTTGGTTAAACTCCTGCACTGGGCATTTAACTCTCTAGAACAGAGCAAATGAAAGGGCTCCTCCATGCTTTCAGTCTCTCTTAGTTCCAGCCTCTCATGGCTGGAGATACAGATGAGTCTTTTCTCTGGATCGAAAGAAAGCATGAGGTCTAGATTTTTATCAGTCTGTACCAGTGTAGAAGCCTTTAATAGCATCTACCACCTGCAGCATTGAGCTCTAACCCCTCAGCTGGGCCTTCCAGCCCTGAGTCATTACAGTACTTGGCCCAACTATTACCTATTGTTAGGTACTGGCTGTCCTGGCCTACCTGGACCTAAAGCCCTTCATTTTCGTGCATCTTTTGGTCTCTGTGACCTACCTCATAGTGTGCCATGTCCTTCTCCCAAGCCCTTTCCACTGTCTAAACTCCATGTATTCCTTATCAGCAGCGTCCAACTGGAGGGGAAAAAAATAGTAGCAGAGACATATTAAAACATTTATTGCAAAGAAATGGCTCATGCAATGAGGTTTGCAAGACTAGTCTAAAATCTGTAGGGCAGACTGTCAGGAAGGGCTGTCTGGAGACAGAAGACAGCTGGAGTCCACAGACTGAATCTCTTCTTCTTCTGGGAAGTCTCAGCTCTGTTCTTAAGGTCTTTAAACTGATTGAATCAGGTCCGCCCAGACTATCTAGGATAATCTCCCTTACTTAAAATCAACTGACTACAGACTTTAATCACATCTACAAAATCCCTTCACAGCAACACCTAGATTAGTGTTTGATTAAGTAACTAGGGACTGTAACTGAGCCAAGTTGACACATAAAACTGACCATCACATAAAACACTCCACCCCTTGTCAAGGCCAAATCCAAATACAACTCCTGAGACCATACTTAATCTCCAAGTAAAGATAACAACAAAGTCACACTCGCATCTAACACAATACACCTGTCCCGTGTGCAATTGAAAACACACTAATCCTTTCTGCAGAAGAGGATGCAAAGCATCTGGGTAATGTTCACTGTGCTCTTACGATATCCTACAGCTTAAATACTATAACATAAGCCAAACTACTATTAATGCATCCTATGTTTGATGATAAGGGGGTAAAAAAGAAAACAAAAACATTTGACTAACACACACATACATGCATAACAAAATAAGGAAGAAATACTCATAATAGTTACACTTCTCATTTCTGCAACTGGTCACGTGGTCTAGATGCTATTTATAAATAACATCTTCTATCACCCGTTCCACATTCCCTTTGCCCTCACCCAGCACCTCAGCTGTTTGTGGTTCTCTGCTGGTGAGGTGACCCAGATATTCATTCCTGAAGGGTGCGAGGCATCCTCAGTCCTGCCTAGACTGGATCATCGTTTTCCAGACTTTGGTCACAGGGCATGGTTGTGCTAGGACACATCCTAAGGGACCTTCTGTATTTCAGACACACTCTTCCTCACCTCCACTGTGGCATAGCCACCCAGTTTCCCCTTGGTGACAGGCTCCATCAGCCCAGTCAGCAGCATAACTCCCTTATCTGCTTGTTGACTCAGAGTCATGAGGAGCCCAAAGTGGCTGGGAGGCAGTCTTGACTTCAACAAAATCGTCATTGTGTCTGCTGATGGAAGCATCCCCCTCCCTGGTCTTAAGCCCTTCAGGCCAGCAGAGCACAAAAGTGCGGGGCAGAATGCAGAACATTTGCAAGAGAATCTCTAAGGGTCAAGGTGAGTGGTGCGAACCCAATTCCACTCCTTGATCCCTGGACCCATGAATCCTGGCAGTAGAATAAACAGTGTCACATATTGGACAAAAATTTAGAGCACAAACAGCCCTATGAAAGACTTTCCCAGTCTTGCAAGGAATTGTCTCCTAGCTATTCCACTGTCCTGTCAAGCCAGTTGTGTCAGGATGTTGGGAACATGTCAAGACCAACAATTCCATGAGCATGCACCAATAAGCATGCATTCAACAAGCCTCAAGGTCAATCTATTGACCAAGAGCAACTGCATGGAATGCCATCGTAAAGGATGAGCTGGTCTCTTGATCCAGGCACTGTAGTTTTGGCAGAAGCACAGAGTGTAGGAAAGGCAAGTTGATACCTACAGTAACTGACCGTCAGGGATTCTGACCCATCAGAGCCTGGTTCAGGTTTCATCTCTTTGTGCTCTCAGTCTTCTAGTAAGACTTTGGAAACCTCTCTAACTGATCTGACACTCATTCCCTTGACCAACATTTATTGAGCACCTTCTATGTGGTAGTTGCTGGGAAACAATGTGATCGTTTAAAAAAAATTATGAAATAGTGAAATGGAAAAACTGAACGTTTTCAACCCAGTGGTCATTGGTTGGACTTCGGTGCCAGGAGGCTTTCTCTGTCCTGTCAGACTGGAGTGTCTTGAGTGCATAGTCCACCTTCCCATCCCCAACTTGCATGACAATAAGCATGTGAGATGTGCTGGGGAACCTCTGGGACAGCCTGGAAAACATGAAGCTAATGGTTTCATGTCAGCCACTTCTCTGAATGTGGCCAGTGGGGCTTCTGCCTGCTCTAAGGAGGTAGCAAAGGTGAGCGGTGCTGTGGCCGAGACCCTTCCTGCCGGCTTCTTGCTCAGCCAGTCTGCACTGGTGCACTCGGCTCAGTAGCCCTTCCTCAGAATCTGCCTCCTTTTCTCCAGGCTCACATTATTTCCAACCCTGCCAGGCCCTGTCTGAAAGAAGGCAGAAAAAGCTGAGGGAGCCGTAGGCCACTCGAAACCACACGGCCTATCCTGGCTCCCGGCCAAAGTCTTTCACAGCCAGCCTTGGTTCCTGCTCCCCTACCATGCTGCCTTTCCTGCCTCTGAACAGCCATGGTACTTCATGGAGTAATCTTGGCACTACCCATCAGGTACTGCACATCTACTATGTGCCAGGCATTGCAAATTTACCATCCTGTCGAGTTTACATAATAGCTGTGGATGGTCACCCTGAGCTGCATTTATATTTGATTCACATTCACCCTTGTCCCTGTAGCTTGTGTCAGAAGCACAGCAAGCAAGCCCAGCTGGGCCCTGGCAGGGCAGGGCAGGAGAACAGGGCTTGGGCAAGCCGCTTCCACTTTCTGGACTTTGACTTTCGGTCTGTGACATAAAAATAAATTTGGGGCTGGATGATGCTTAACCCCCTTCATGTCTAACCCCTTTTGATGCCTCTGTGTGCTAAGTACAGAATAAACAAATACCTAAGACCTGACTGTGCCCAGCATAGATTTACACAACCAGGGATGTCTGCATTCTACAGAGAGTGCGGATTGCCATAGGGACCTGCTTTTGCAACTACTCTTCTGGGAAGCTTCTCACTTATTCATTCACTTAAGTGTTTGCACACCTACTGTGTGTGTGTGCTCACATGTGCACAACAAAATTGACAGAATAGTCAGTCATTCAGCTCTCATTCTTTGCCCTCCCCTGTGTCGGTGAGAGGAGTAAGCCTCCTCCTCCCATTGGGTCCAGCCATGTGATTTGCTTTGGGCAGTAGGCGGAAGTAATTGTGTCTGGGACTGAGCCTCTTCCATCCTCACCCCCTGACATCACAGCAAGATGTACAAACCCAGGCTTGCCCACTGGTTGTGGGAGGAGAATGAGGACTACCTGCCACAGGGCCACTCCTAGCCAACTCAGCCTGACCAGCTGCCTCCAGCCAACCTGCAAATGCATGGGCTAAATCAGGGCTGCGTTCTATGCTGCTAGGAATGCCCAATGGCTTATTATTCAGTCTATTTGTGACAATAGGTGACTGATGTGATGTTTGGGAAGGTGGTGATAATACAGACTCTCACACCAGCTGAGCTTCAGTGGTGATCTCGGCAATACCTCTCTATCATCACCATCCCGCCTGTGATCCTGTCTGCTAGCCCTGCTTTGCACGCCTGCAGGGATGAGGAACTCTGTTTCTTGAAGCAGCCCTGTCATGTTTAGTAACTGCTGAGCTTCTCTGTAAGAAGTCACCTCCTTCTTTTAACTTCAACTCGTTGACCCTCAGGCCCACACGGAATTAAATGCTCCCCTTTGCGTCCTGACGGCTGTTTGGAGGTGTGAGGATGCTCTCATACCCTTCCCGGCTTGGCTTCTTTGGCTGAACGTCTCCGTTCCCCATCTTCCAACATCTCTCACCCCGTGCAGAGCCCACCCCTCTGCCATTGCTGCAGCGCCCCCAAGCACAGTGGGCTCCATCTCTCTCTGGCTTTGCAGACCCAGAGGGGAGCACAATAGCTGAGGTGTGCCGAGCAAGGGGAACAGTGAATAGCTGTCTCTGCCCTCACCCCAGACAGCTGACACCCCTGAGCAGCGGGAGCTCTTTTTGCTGCCACAGAACTGATCCTGAGCTGGCCCTGGACAACAACCCCAAGCCAGTCTCACACATGCTGTCACTACCCAGGCCTCTGCCCTCCTGAAATTTCAGATTCCCAAGTGTCCTGGGGCATTTGGAAGGAAGAAGTCTATGCTCCTTCAGACCATACTTGCTGGCCGGTGTCCCCAGGAGAGGGGGACACTTGCAGGCTGGCCCTGATGTAGGCAGCAGGGACTGAGAGATTTCTCAGGAGCCTACAGGCTCCTGGGAGTTGGGACTGGGGCCAGCCTCTCAGGTCAGTTGTTCACCATCTGTCTCTGAGCCTCTCACTCTCAAGCTGATGGAGAAGGATCCTCTTAGGACCTGCTGGAGCTAGGGAGTTTAGCTGGAATGAGCCAGAACCAGTTTCGGGAGGTTTCTGTCTTCAATTCCTGACATTCAGGCCCCATCATCAATTACTTGGCCACTTGGCTGGAGCATGGCAGAGCTGTAAATGTGTACAGACCCCCGGCGCCTGGAGGGCCACGAATCGAGAGGCAGAGACCATTTGGCCCGCAAGCCGAGCGGAGCCTTGTTTACAGAAGCCATCCTCAGCGCCTGTGGGTGAGCGCAAGTCCTGTGTCCCAATGGGCTGGAACCGTGAACTTGGTTGACTGCCTGGACAAAGTAGACCCACCTGTCTTAGCAATGGCTTAGGTAATTTCATGCCTTTTCTGCAGTGGTTGTTATATTATACAGCTTGAGCAGAGAGGAGAGTGGCTGCATCTGAAATGTCATAGAACGCAGGGCTGGAAAGGATGTGAAAGATCATCTCACCTAGTGCAGGCTGAATCTTTTTCTTCAGTCTGTCTCTCTTGCATTCTTCCTGTCAAAGAAGCTCAGTACCTGCCCCAAACAATTCACAGCGATGTGAAAGCTGTGTCCTGGTGGCTGCTGCTCCCCTAGTTCCAGTCCTGCCTTCTACAACCATGCAAACCATTTCCTCTCCCACAAAGAGCTTATCAGTGAAGACACCACCACCGTCCTTTGTTGTCTTCTTCAAGATATACAGTCCTCATGTGGCTGGGTTTCTGGCCTGTCACACACTGGACTCATCTCTGTGTATGTTTCAGGATGAAATAATGTCTTTCAAATGCACCACCCAGCCTGGCATGATGAGCACAGCATCAGACAAGGAGCCAGACCAGGGGGCCCTGGCACCATGATCTCTCTCATGGTGGCCGTTTGTCTCTTTAGTCTTTTCATCCACTTGGAGAATGGATGTTCCACCTGCTGTAAGTGGCGTGAATATGCAGCTCTACTGAGAGGACCAGCAGGAGACTGAGTCAAGCACAAACCAGTGGGTATGCATTGATACGAGTCTTCGTTTCATGACTGCTGTTGGGGAAGAAGGGCCACCCTTTTGGTGACAGTGCCCTGGAGTCTGGGGGTGTCAGTGTCATAGACCTGTTTTCCTGAGAGTCATGATGTGGCAGAGGGAGCTGAGACCAAGAGGAAGGGCTTCTGCCTGGATTCTCCACGGGAGCAGAACCAATGGCATGTATGTGTATAGAAAGAGATTTAAGTAATAGGCTAATGTGATTGTGAGTTCAAAATCTGGTGGAAGGAGAACAGTGGGCCTATAGGAGACTCAGGGAAGAGGTGCAGTTTGAGAGCAAAGCCCTCTGCTGACGAGCCAGAAAGAGGTGGCACTGCTGTAGGAGTCTCAAGGCCACCTGTTGATAGATGCGCCTGGCTTAGTTGAGGTCAATCTTCTCTTCTGTGCAGGCATTCAACTGGTTGGATGAGACCCATCCACATTCTGCTTTCCTTGAAGTCTACCAGTTCAAATGTAAATATCATCCAAAGCGCCTCCATAAACACATCCAACACAAGGTGTGACAGCCAAGTTGACATGTAAAATTAACCATCACACCCAGGAAGCCTCTTGTCCAGGTACAGGGCATGCAGATGTAGGAGGAAATTGGGATGCAGTCACACTTGGGATGTTTTTCCAAAGGATTAAAAACAAAAAAACCAAACCTTTCTCAGACCTCAGGGAGTTTTTCACATTTATGGGATGTAAAAACAATGTCTGATGTTCACCACACCATTGACTACAATAAAAACGGTTACAAATTATAATACAACCATCCATCCATCAAAACTGATGTATATATGAATACTTAATCAGGTGGGAAGGCGGAAAGCTGTTTGGCATAGATACACATATGTAAAGAGTCACAGTATAACATGTATAATGTGATAACCGTTTATAATAAAGATATTGATTATTTTCACCAAGATGTTAATAGCATTTATCTCTAGATATTGGAATAATGAGCCTTTTTCTTTCTTTTCTTGCATGTATTATGTTACCATTCCCATCAAGACCCTGTGTCACTTGTTAAAGAAAGCAATAAATAAATAAATTTTTGCAAGTAAACAAAATGATTTTATGTAGTCATTTCTGTCACCTAAAAATGCAGAGAACTTCAAAATACACATGGCATTTGTCTGAGTTGTATTCCAGCTCCATTCAACGAAACCTTTACATGCCACAGCCTGTGAGTTTTGCTATTGATGTTGCTACTTTGGTTAAAAACTGCTTTCAATGTTTTTGATCAAATGTAAGAAAGGACTTTGTAAAAAAAAAAATATATTAAGTATTATGCACATATCAATGATTTCTAGAAGACATCTTATCCTTAGACACTGCTGTCTTGGTGCACTCCCATTGCTGAAACAAAATATTTTAGATTGGGTCATTTATAAAGAATAGAAATGTATTGCTCACAATTCTCGAGGCTGGGAAGTCCAAGCTCAAAGCCGTGGTAGATTCAGCATCTGGTGAGGGTTGGCTGCTTCCTGCCTCCAGGAGGGTGTCTCATTGCTGCATCTTCCAAATAGGACAAATGCTATCTATGTTCCCCCACAGTGGAAGGGCAGAAAGGCAAAAGGCATGAGCAGCTCCCTTGACTTCTTTCATAAGTTTATTAACCCCATTCATCAGGAATCTGCCCTCACGACTTAACCACTTCCTAAAGGTCCCACCTCTTAACACCATTTCATTGGCTATTAAGTTTCAACACGTGAATTTCGGAAGGGCACATTCAAACCACAGCACTGGCCATAGTTAATTCTTTCTCATACTTACAAATAATCATTACTTTTTCTTCTCTTAGCTGTTGCTTTTGCTAAATATTCAGGACTTTTTTATATATATATGTATATATAACAATTGTGTGTCCAAAGGAAGAATATCTCACCTCTTATCTGGAGTCGTGTGCTTTCTAACTGCTGTTTCTCAACCTTTTGGATAATAGGGCCTCCCTGTATATTAAGGTTTCTCAACCTTGGAATTGTTTCCATTTGGGGCTGAGCAGTTATTTGCTGTGGGGTTGTCGGGCACACCATTGGATGCTCAGCATTATCACTGGCCTCTACCCATTATATTTCAGTAGCAAACTTCAATTCATGACAACAAAGATTCTCTCTGGACCCTTTCAAATATCCTCTGGAGAGCAAAATAACCCCTGATTTAGAACCAGAGCTGTATATCATTCATGATCCACTTACTCATGAATAACAGCTAAGTATCCTGAGGGATAGAGAAAGGCCTTTTCCCATGTGGCATGCCCCACCCCACCGCCATGCCTGTGTGGATCTGACTGGCCTTGTACTCTCTGTAAGTCCAGCTCAGTGTTCTCTTACAAATGCTCACTGCGGCACGCAGGGCCAGCCACCTTGTAGGAACACTGAAACCAAGGCAAAGAGGGTGCTGGAAAGAAGAAACCACATGAGGGTTGGCAAGGGAAAGATGCAGGCATGTTCACAGGGCATTCAAAATGCCAAAGGGAAATAAAACTGGACAAGAAGGCCATGGGGACAGGGGTTTAGGGGCCACTTCTCTTGCTGGCCTCAGGCTCAACTGGCCAGTTCCCCTTAGTTACTCATAGAGCCTAAAGGTCCCAGCTAGGTACCAGGTACTCACAGAGCCTTCCGCTGACTGTTCTCTGAGAGCTGGGCCTGCCAACAGAGATGCTATTTTAGCCGTACAGAGATTGGAGGAACAGAAAGGAAGATGCCCTTCTGAATCTCCTTTATACCTGCCTCTTTAATTTTTGTGCTGTTTTTAGCCTTGGCATAAAAAATCCCTCGATCCAGACCTGAGGAGCTGATGAAGGTGCTCTTGCTTGATGTTAATCAGTGAGTGAGATTTCCTGGCTCTGAGAGGTACCCTGGACCTGGCCTCCAGTTTAACTTGGCTCATTAAACCCTAAGAGCAATCTATCCCACAAACGCTCTCAGAATAGGATCCCATCAGCCTGGAGCTCAAACACCTTCAAGGGGTCCCAGCTTTCTGCAAGATGGCATTGCCTTTGCATGAGTTTCCTGGGACTGCTATGTCAAATTACCAGCAAATGAGTCGGGATATGTTTCCACGTGATCCACCAGATCTCAGGGAAGAGGGCTGAGACAAAAGGCTCCTAGACACTGGCTCTAGTTACTGACACTTGCCACAGTGTTCCATTTGCAAACACTCTTCCTTCCACATACACTTCCTTCTGTCTCCTGAGTTTGCTCTCACTATTTGCTGGCACAGGCCCTCAACTGAATGACAGGGACAAGAGGAGCAGCCCCCAGATAGCCTTGAGTGGCCCTGGCAGTATGGCTCCTTAGGGAGGGCTTTAGATGGGACAGGCTGCTCCTCCTACATGTCAGTGGAGGGACATTCCACCCCCTTCCCAGGCTATGAGAGGCTTCTGGAAGACCTTCCCACTTCGGAACCCCATTACCTTTTAAACCACCCTCACATTGTTCGCCAGGGTTCATCCCCATGCCTTTGTTGCTGCCATGCAGTTTGTTCCACCCAGAACACGCCTCCTTCTCTGCTCAGATACTCACCCTCAGCACTCACTATAGATGTTGTCGCCCTTGGCTGCTGGGGAGTGAACAGTCCTTACCTGTCTTGAGTTCCTTCCACCCTTTGTCCATGCTTGCACTGCAACTCCCAGCCCTTTGTGCTTGGAGGGCTGACCCTCAGCCACAGCAGGCACCCAGAGTGTGGCACGGTGCTCATTCACCTTTGTATCCTGCCACCAGGAAGATGTTCAACAATCTGTAGAGGGAGCTGGCCTCACTTCCGGCTATGCACACTGTTCCAGACACTTACCTCACAGCCAACACCATTTACCAAAACCATGCATGCGTTTACTGTGAACACCTAGATTCCCAAACGAGCCTGGGCTACAGGCTCTTCCCGTGTTATTGTTCCTAATTGTGGCTGAAGCAGACAGTAGTGGAAAACATGAGAAATACCATCCGTTCTAATACATGTGTATCTTCCCCGGCATGTTTTCCAGGAGCAAAGTGAAGAAATCCTTTTTCCTATTTCACAAAACATCAAATCCACCCCTTACTTTAGCTCTGTGAGTACTACCCTTATTTCATGGTGAAAGAAGTGGATAGAATAGAGAAGTTTCCAAGGAAAGCAAATTCTACTGAAACAACGGGGAACAGTAATCAAAAGTATTTACTTATTTATATCTGTCTTTATTCAGGTAGTTATTTATTTTAACAGCTCTTGGGAAGTATAATTGACATACAATAAGCTGCAAATATTTAAAATTCATAAATTTTGACAAATATGTATGCTGTGAAGCCATCAAGATAGCGAATATATCCACTACCTTCCCCCCACAGAGTCCCCCATCCAGACCCCTGCACAGCCTTCCTGCCTCAGATGCCAGCAACAGCTGATGCACTCACTGTGACTGCAGATCAGTTTCCAAATTCTAGAATTCTATACAAATGGAATCAGTGAGTGTACACTTTTTAGGTCTGCCTGCTTTCCCTCCTCATAGTGATTTTAAGATTTGTTCAGGTTGTAGTTCTTTTCTTTCATTACTGAGGAATATTCCATTGTAAGGATCTAATACAGCTTATTTATCCATTCATCCATTGATGGACATTTAGATTGTTTCCAGTTTGGGCTCTGGTTAATAAAGCTGCTATTTAGTTTAGTTTAGTTAATAAAACTGCTACTTTTAAGTTTGTATATACATGTGTATTTTAATTTTGGGGGGTGTAGACTGAGGACCGAATGGCTGGGGTTATGGTAGGTGTATGGTAGGTACATGGTTAACTTTTTAAGAAACTTGCAAACTGTTGTCTCATGTGGTTTGTGCCATTTTGTATTTCCACCATCTGTGCATAGGGACGCCGTGCTTTCCCACATTCACCTAAAGTTTGATTCGTTTTATCCACTGTAATAGATGGTGGTGTTAAAACACGGTCTTAAATTGCGTTTCCATAATTACTAATGATGACGAGCATCTTTTCATGTACTTGTTTTCCATTCACATATCTTCTTTTGTAAAGCATCTATTCAAACCTTTTGTTCACCTTTTAGTTGGGATGCTTTCTTATTATTGATTTTTGAAAGGTCATTAAGTATTCGGATACAAATTCTTTATTTCCTCCCGATCTGTGGCTTGTTTTCACATCCTCCCAACAGTACCTTTTGGAAAACAGAAGCTTTCCATTTTAATGAAGTTCAGTTTATCAATGTGTTATTTTGTATTTGCAAAATTATTAAGTTAAAGCAAAGAAAAATAAGCGGCTGACAGTATCCAGTCGTTCAACATTTATACAGAGCCTACTATGTGCTAGGAACTGCTTGGACCCAAGGAGAAAGATGTCCAAGACGGGATGGATGCCTGATCTCACAGTGCTCAAAGCATACTGGGGAGGTGACGTGGATACATTATTGAATGTTTCTCTCCGGAGAGAGAAACAAAAATGGTAATGATGTTGGTGGGAGGAAAGAGAAGGAAAAAGATAACGAGCGAGTAAAGAGAGCTCGGTCCCACCCTGAATTCTACAAAGAAAATATGTTTTGTTCCCAGGAATGCCATCCCGATCATTGTTTTTCCTCCCATGGAGGGTGAAATATTGGGCAAAAGACCTCATTTAAGGTAAGAGAGGTTTGGATCAAATATGAATAAGTGCTTGACATGGAGTATCCTGGGGGGAGGGGGACAAAAAAGAAGAAGGTAAAAAAAAAAAAGATTAGTAGCAAAGAAATATCAAGGGAAGTCTCTAAGTCTCTACTCATAAAATAGAAATTAATGGATTACAGAGCAAGGACATTAAGAAAGATCTTTAAGAGGTTGCAGGAAATGGGGGAATCAGGGCAAAGCTGAGCTGTCATGAAGAGCATTTTACATAACAAACTGCTGCTTAAAGCTAATATAAGCTTTATATTATAAAGGGTAAGAGATGGCACGTGCCCAAGAGAGAAGAAATAATGCTTAGGATCCAAGCTCTGACTCAGATGCCGCTAACTTTGCTGAGTACTCGCCGCCACTGTAGGCTAGGCTGTGGTCGTCTGGAACTTTGTCACTTACCTAGACTTGAAAGAGAATCCTTCAGTCCGTGATGATCCAGTGGATGGAGGATAGATTTTTTTTTTTTTACTAAAGCACCTTGGGAAGCCTTTTTCATGTGGTACTTACCCTGAAAGTTGCTTCTTTCCCAAGGGGAAACATTAAAAAATCAGGAGCTACAAAAATCTTTTCTTCTGCTGTAACGTAGTTCAGAAGTGCAGCGGAGTGCAAACACATGAGTGGAGGGGCTCCACGGGAGAAACGGCCCCGCAGACGCTTGGCAGAATGAGCTGCAGAAGGGTAGGTCTTCTTGGTCCCAGCATTTAATGATCAGTGATGCTGACTGGTAGGCACGGGGGTAGCCAGAGTTAGAGACATAGAGTTGGAGAATTTCTGCCTCAACTGTGCGTGATCACAGATGAAGACGCCATCTGCAGTTGGAATAAAAGCCCAGGCATGACGGTTCCAACACAGCCTCAGGGACCACAGGACAATGAGGAGTGCAGAGGATGAGAAGGTGACACTGAACCAAGGCCAAGAAGCAGATAATCCCATGGCCATCTCAGATTTGTGTTTGTTTGTTTTTCCACTTCCATAGTCAACACCAGAGCTGAGTGGTGTTTCTGAGTGGTTGTGTGTGTGTGTGTTTCTGTGATTTGTCTGTGCAATTGAGCTCAAGTAACATACACTTCACCTCACACAGTATCAGCCATCATTTTTAACTATCGTAGTTAGGAATAAAACTGCAACTAACTGAATAATAAAATGTAACAGTGGCTTAAACAAGATAGAATCTTTAATTACTTTTTTTTTTTTTTGAGAGAAAACATCTCATTTTGTCACCCTTGGTAGAGTGCCTTGGCTTCATAGCCTACAGCAACCTCAAACTCTTGGGCTCAAGCAATGTGTTTGCCTCAGCCTCCTGAGTAACCGGGACTACAGGTGCCCACCAGGATACCCAGCTAGTTTTAGAAACAGGGTCTCACTGGTTGTTCAGGCTGGTCTTGAACTGCTAGACTCAAGCAATCCACCTGCCTCAGCCTCCCAGAGGGTGAGGATTTCAGATGTGAGCCACTGGAAACTTTTAAATTTTTGCTATAAAAGTCTAGGCAGGCAGATTAAGGACCAATAGGGATCCAGGAACCTTCTAGATCACTATCCTGCCATCCCCACAGTGTGGCTCTTTTCCTCATGGTCCAAGGTCGCATTTATACTCCAGGAGAAAGACAATGATGAAAAAGATAAAGGGTGAATGCCAGGGTCTCTTCAGGGAGAGTCGGGAAGGAAGGTATTACAGGATGGACACTTCTGCTAACAACCCATTGGCCAGCAACTAATCACGTGGTCATGCAAGGGAAGCTGGGAAATGTACTCTTGACCCAGGCAGCTGTGCACCCTGGTAAACATTCTATTCTGATAGAAGAAGGGGAAACTGGTACAAGATGACAACTAGTACTGTCTATGACATTGACTAATGCATAACAAAGTCCTAAATTAGGGAAAACGCAGGGACGTTGTCATATATTGAACAGCATATTGAATTGCATGCTAATTGGCAATTGTGGTTCGGTTTCCGGCACCCAGAGCAGGCATACCAAATAAATAATTCCCCATTAGAAGAATCCTGGGAAGGCAAATGGGAAAGCTATGACCTGAAAGAGCTTATTTGACAGTGTGAGAAAGGAAAGAAGCAAAGCAAGGGAAAGATGATGCTCTGGGGCGAGCATTCTCCCATATAGCAAAGAAGCTGGGGAACCTGGAAGAACGATGAGGAGAAAAGCAGCCGTCAAAGTGTGCCCACTGGAAGAAGAGGAGTCCAGAAGAAGGACAGAAAGGATTGATGAGTCAGACTTTTCCTCTTTCGGTGGTGGGAGAAGGACTTGACATTGAACAAGCTCTTCCTGAGCACCTGCTCTGTGCCAGGTCTCAGCTTGGCACCCTGAGATGAAGGCACACTGCCTTCAGGGAGCTTCCAGTCTCAGAACGTAACTTGCACCACCTGCGATGCCAAATGACACTTTTGAACTGACCACTTCAAAAATTTTAACTTCGTTTATGGACACAGAAGCTGAAATCTTTAGTAAGCAGATATTCAATTGTATTGAATAGCTCAAGTTCTGGCAATGAAAATAATTTTATGGTTGGGGGTCACCACAACATGAGGAACTGTATTAAAGGGTCGCAGCATTAGGAAGCTTGAGAACCACTGTCATACAGCATATCATGGCTACTGGTATTAGCATAGGATGCTATACCAAAATCCACAGACTGGGTGGCTTAAATGGCAGATTAATTTTCTTACACTTCTGGAGGTTACAAGATCAAAGTTCTGTCCAGTTCGGTTTCTGGTAAGGGTTCTCTTCCTGGCTTGCAGATGGCCACCTTCTCACTGTGACCTCACATGGATTTACATACATTTTACTCACATTCTCCTGGATGGGATAAGTGACTCTGAGTATTTATGATGATTTCATAACATATTTCTCATGTTAAAATTTAATATGGACCTCCAGGTTCCCTTCTTTGGTCTTCTCTGTGTACTAATCATTTTTTCCCTTTGTCATGGGATCTGAAATGAGACTATCCTGTGAACATCCATGTACAGGAATTAATTGTCTGAAATGTTATAATAAATTTGCTTTTAAAAGGCAATCTCAGGTAGGTTATAAGACTAAGAAGAAAAAAATTTTTAAGGTCCTATTTTTTATCCATTCCTTCTTCTGACAAATATTTAATTGTGCTATTATTAGTTGTCAAAGAACATGCCAGGTACTGCATACAGAGGAATAAAAAGTCCCAGTCTCTGCCCATAAGGAACTCACCTAGGGAGATGGATATTACACTGTATACAAGCAATAAAGACAGAGATGCAGCACTCACTAGATGCAATTTACTTGGTGGAGTCAGATAGTTTTTAAAAATATTGGAAGGGCTACTTCCTAGACTCAGGTGAACCGAGAGGGGAACGTGAAAACAAATACGAGGAAATAAAAATCTTAGAGCCATTCAGGTGACTGTTGGGGGGCGTCTAATGATTCAGAGGAGGGTGGTAGAGACTTTGTTTGCAAACTCATCCACTAAATATTTGGATGAGTACCAATCTCATGGATGCTAGTATTGAGTGTGCAAGATATAAACTCTGTCCTTGGAGAAGCTTAGGGCTTAGGGGGGAAACAAGGCATGCACATAAACAACCAATGCATGATACCTGTCAGGGATTGAATGTTTGTCACCCTTGCAAATCCATATTTTGAAGCTGTAATCCTCAGTACAGCTATATTTGGAGATGGGATCTCTACAGAAGCAATTAAAGTTAAATGAGATGATGTGGGTGGGGCTCTGATCCCATAGGATTAGTGTCTTTATAAGAGACACCAGAAGGTGTTCCTCACTCACTCCTACTTTTCCAACTGAGTGTGTACAAGGGACATTGAACTTAGAGGAGGGGAAATATCTGCTGCCTGGGGGAGCCAGAACCAACCTGCAGAAGGAGGTGACTTTAGCTCAGCCTTAAACACCTGGAAGCACTTAGATTTAGGTGAACATAAAGAGTGGAAGAACATTCCAAGTACAGAAAGTGTTATGGGCTAGCTCCAGCCAGAGCGCACAGCTTTCATCTGTCTGGAGAGTCTGGCTATGCATTGCAGAAGCCTGTGAGGCACACTGGGCCATGTCGTAAAGGCTTTGGAAGTCAAGATGAAGACTCTGGGCTTCCTTGAGGAGGCATGAGGACACGCTGCAGTTTGTAGACAAACAGAGTTTCATTAGCACTGTGCCTCAGGCAGAGTAACCTGGAGGTCCGCAGAGAGGCTCAACTCTGGAACCAATTGCAGTGATGCAGGTGAGATGTTGTAAGGATGAAGGTGAGGGCAACAGACGTGGCAGGTGGTGAGAGAGATCCAGGAGGTCTGATGAGTTGAATTTTGCAACTTTGGGATATGGACAAAAGAAGGGCAGGCAATAGATGTTAATTGTAACTGAGAGCTGAAAACAAGGCAAGCTTAAAAAAATCACTGTGCTGACTTGTCAGTTTGTGGTGGTTTACTCCTAGAACAGTCCTATACGAAACTTAGGCTGCATGGTTAACATCTGGATAAGACGTGCTGCCTAGTCTGGAGCCTGAGTGAAGAGGCTCCTAAAAGTGAGTGTGCGACCAGGAGCAGAAGGAGCTTTGGGGCAAAGGCGAGGGTTTCTTTCCAGACCATTTGAGCCTGAAGTGGCACCAAGCACTTGGGAAAAACGTCACTGTCTTCCAGAGAGATGGAAGCTGAGAGGGTGGATTTGGACAGGTAAGTACTTCAGTGAACACTCTTTGTTAGGGAAGGAAGGAGAAGCACAAGAGAAGATTGAGGCTTTGGGACAATCAGGATGCAAACCCGGACAATGTTAGACAAGGCACTCTCTGGGGGAGGAGATTTTAGTAAAAAACCACAGTCAGTTGTGTCAACCACTGCAAATTCTAGGAAATGAAGACAGAAAAAAATATGCATCTATTATGAGCCTGAGCAGCCCATGCCTGAAGAAGAGAATAAGCAGCACAGTTAGCTTAGCTTTC
This sequence comes from Galagoides demidoff, assembly GCA_963574575.1. Taxonomy (NCBI): domain Eukaryota; kingdom Metazoa; phylum Chordata; class Mammalia; order Primates; family Galagidae; genus Galagoides; species Galagoides demidoff. Next base: position 18,531 of record CAUYQV010030294.1, on the reverse strand, counting down.
CCGGGCTTGGGGGAGAGGTTTGAATAAGCCCCAAGGGCCCCTAGGATGAGTTTTGGAGACACCTCCATCTCTCATACACTGAATGGACCTTTTTCTATCCTGGGATGTAACAAAAGGTGCACTTAGAAGGAACAGAGAGCAAACTTGTATTCAGGGAAAATCTAGGGAATGTCCCCCCCAGATCCAGCACATTGCATCCTAAACCTTAATGTACACGTGGGTCACCCAGTTTAGGTGCAGGAGATCTGGGTGAGGCCTCATAATCTTCATTCCCAGCGAGCTGCCAGGTAATGGTGACACGCCTGGTCGTTCAGTCACACTTGGAGCCAGAAAGGCTTACCAGAGCTTATGGAGGTAACAGGTGGCTTTGGGGCCACTTATTTCATGGGTGTGTGTGTGTATTTTACCAGCATAATATCCTAAAGAATTAGAATTAATTGACAATATTCAAAGATCTGAAGATTTCACATTAAAAAAATTCCCAAGTTCTATCTTCTCATGATACCCTCAGGAGGGTAGTCCTGGGCATAGGTGCTGCCACATGGCAAGTGCTGGAGCTGACCCACGGCCGCTCCTTGCAGACAGTGCTGATGCCCCTCAGCCTGCCCCAGCCACAAGCCCGAAACCACTGAACAGCTCCTTTCCTGCCTACAAGGCCGTGCAGTCCCAGAGCACACCATTCCTGACCAAGAACCAGCCCTTTACTCAACAGAGGAGAAATGGGAAGCAGGGAGGGGCGTGGGATGGGTGGGAGACCCCTATTAGGGACACCATTGAATTTCTGGGCTTTTGGGTTAGGGGTCTCAGCACGGGGCTCAGTAACTGCCTATTGAGTGATCAAATATCCTTGCCCAGTATTGAATTGGGGTCAACCACAGACAGACACTGGGGTCCACTAGCAGCACCCCTTGCCTGGGGGTGCCCTGGCTACAGCACGCAGTCTTTGATCACCCCTTTGATTAAGGAACATTCCAAGCAGGAGAGCACGAACCTGAATGACACCGCTCTCTGTTCCCTTCTCCACATCTCTCCTTTTGTTTCTCAGGGAGAGGCTGAGGCAAGGCAAGTCACAAAAATGTGCCTCAACCAAATGGGATCCTGGAGTTTATCTAATAGGCAGGTTGGGAAAAATGAAAACGCTAATTACTTCAGGGAAAGCGTGGAAAATGAGTCAGCTGATTGGGCCACCAGGCAGCCAGTAGGAGCTGATTTTTTTTTTCCAGAGGATAATGACTTATTCTGGGGGATTTCAGTTGTGCACACACAACAAAAATAATTCCAAGTGTCTGCTAGCAAAGCCCCACGCTGCTGAACATCACGTTTGAAATTTAATGTGACAAGCTGGAGGCCTGTTGGCCCCAAGATCAGAAGACAATGAAAGCCTCCTCCCCAGGAAGTTTCTCAGGGTAGAACCAGAAAACCAGAGCTAGAGAAGCAAGAGGGAAACGCCCCGCCAGGGCCAGTGGATGGGAATCAGCTGGGAAGCCACGCTGACCGCCTTTGTCTCCGCGATCAGGCCCAGCCTCCCGAGTTACCGGTGATCCATATGGAGGCTGGTGGGACTGCACATTAATTGCCTTGTTCATCCTATCATTAAAATGATAGGTCTCGCCATCGGGAGCAGGGCTGCCTGCCTGTGAGGTGGGCATACCTCCTGGTTAGAGAGGCTTCCCAACAGGGCCCTGCCCACGGCTCTTTCTAAAAGGCTGCACAGTGAATTGGGGTTCATGCAGGTGCCGTTAGACTCCAGAGCTGGGGACCCGAGGGCCCTTGCTTTCACTCCCCACCCTGGCCGGCGATGGCATTAATGAAGCCCGGGCAGCCCTGTATGCAGGGCACACTCTGGTCCCTTACAGCTCTTTGTCTGCAGCCAGCCTCTTGTCTTTCAGAGCTGGCTGCCGCCCCGTCTCTGGGGCTGATGCAGCAGCCAGATAATGAACAGTATATCAGCGCGGGCGGCAGAGGGGGGTGAGCGCCCGAGCGAGCTGGCCTGACTTATTATTCCTTCACTCTCAAACAAAACAAAATCATTGGCCTGCCAGGGTCATTAAGGACCCCGGGGTTGTCATAGAAACGACCTTTGGGGCCCGGTGGTTGTTAATGCATGAGTGACTGCCTGCATTGTGCGTGTGGGGAGAGGTCAGAGTTTTGTTGGTGGCTTAAGAAAGAAAGAAAGAGAGTGAGGAAGAAAGAAAGCTAGCACAAAGCCCAGGGTTGGACAGCTGACATTCAGAAAGAAGGTTGTACACCGTGGCGCTGATTAGATGTCTGGGATCACGAACATCCTGTGCCTAGCACATAGTAGGCACTCAGTAAATGTCTGCAAAGGTGTATGAACACATTTCTCTGGTTAGCAAAGTTCTCCTGTCGCTTCTCCCAAGTCTGCATCCCCTTCCCCCAACTGCCACTGCAACGCGGCGCTCCCTAAAAGTATTAGACAGGTGATTTCCCCTGTCACTGTTCTTGTCCAGATTAGCAAACTCATGTACTACTTACACGTCTTGGACAGAAGCATTTTCATGGCTTTCAGGGACCCATGGGATGGGTTGGCAAGGGCTGTTCCAGAGGAGAAATACAGGCCAACTGGGCCTCTTCTGCCAGCCTTGGGCATTTCAGATGTGTTTCCCACCCACTTAATAACCAGGACTCTGGGTCTGCTGCTGGCAGATGCTCTGAGCACCACCCGTGAGATGGGGCTCCCCCTCCTGGCAGGTGTTCAGAAAGCTTCATCTTGGGGTCGGGCCTCCCCGGGTTGTCCCCAGGGTCAAGAGTTTGGGTCTCAGAACCAGCCTCGCCACTAACTCACTGTGTGTCCTCTTGGAAGCCCTCCCTGCCTCAGTTTCCTCATCTGGAATCTTAGAGATGGGTCAGATGGTGTCTACGGCCCAGCCCAAGCCTATCCTGCTGCCCCAGCAGGATCTTCCCTGGATTTAGAATTTTACTTTCCAGGCCGGAAGAAAACATTCTAGCAGTGTTCTTTGGGTGATTATAGAACCATTTGATCTCTGAGAAGACTAAGCTCAGCTGCCTTCTGGGGTGCAATTGCATAAGTGAGGACACAGGGCCTTTTCCAGACCCTCCACAACAGCCCTGCCTATGCTGACTACAACATTGTCCCCTGCCAGCCACCTGAAGCCTCCTTGTCAGGTTTGGAGGTTGGACCCAGGCCCTACCAACTGGGAGACACCCATTTAGCATTAACTACCAGGGTGGTTTCTTCTTAAAAATAATTTCAGAAATCTATCTGAAACCTCCTTACCCATCAGATCTCAGACCTTTGCTCAAGGAAACCAGCAAACCAGACCATCACTCACGGAATCCCTTCCTCAGCTCATGAGCTTGAGAGCACAGTGGCTGCAAAATCCACCTCTCGGATGTGGACCAGAAATAAGCAAACACCTCTCATCAGTGAATTGCTCACCTCATATCAGCACTGCCTTGCTGTTTTACGAGCATTTTGTAAGGATTCTTTATGAGAGCACTCAACACAGAGTCTGGGGTGAGAGTACCCCAGGAGAGGGGGAACACTTGTGAGCAAAGGACCATTGAATTCTTCTTACACCAATGAGCTTGGTTCTGCCTAGAGTAACAATAAGATATCGAAGCTGATGTTTTGTTCCAGCCCTTCATTTAATTTTTATAAAAAGCTATCATCCTCACAGGACAGAGAAGTGATCAGACAGGTGAGAGTGTGACTTGTCCAAGGTCATGTGGCCAAAGAGTAGAAGGATCAAATTTAGAATCCAGACCCATGAGCTCCCTCTGGTCTGTCATTGTTCCATCCACAGTGACGCCCAATCTGTCACCCGGGTGAGTGCCAGAGAGTGAGCATCAAAAGAATCTTACTATTTACACATTATAAAATGTGTGTTCAGATACATTCAGCTTACCTTTGATTTTGTTTTTAAAATCTGCACGACTGATTTGCATAACTGTTGGGGCCATGGCCTGGCACCTGCTCCCTGTGTGTACATCAGAAAGGAGGCTTTCTCTTGGAATTGAGCATTCTATCTTCCCTCCTAATTGGTTGCAGGAAGAGGGAAGTTTGTGCCCAGCATGGGCACTAGCTCAGCTAAAACATGCTGAATCCTCTGTTTGGCCTGAAACACCCAGCTCGGATGGTAGATAGGTTTTCTCTTTACAACAAACTGCAACCTACTGAATTAGTGAGGAGACAAAAATCCCTCAGAGTTTCCTGGGTTTACAGAGGTAAAGAGAATTCAAGAGCAAACATTTCAGCCTGCTGGGGCTTACGTTTGGAGAAAAGGCCCCGGGGCTAGACATGAGTAGCTCACCTGCTGGAATTGCTTCTAGCTCAAGCAGTAACCTTGCACAAGTCACTTCCTCTCAGAGAGTCTATTTCTACTTTTCTAAAATGTAAGAAAACCTAAACTTGAAAATGCTCTAAGTCTGAAGCTTAGGCTCCTGTAAAGGATGATAAACTCCAGAGTATTTGTATTTAATGAAGTTTAACACCGGGTTATAAAATAGAAGAGCTTCCTGGGAGAAAGAGGCATCATCTACACCGGCAGAAGTGAACAGAGTGTTTTACTTTGCATTAATATGTTCCCTTAGGGACCAGGATGAAACCCAACATTATAAAAAAAAAGTCTCGAATATTTGCATATCACATATAGAATATTTGCATATAGTGTTTATATAAAGCATGATGCTTATTTCTTGGGTGGGAAGGGCAGAGAGCTAATAACTTACTGAATCCCTCCTCTGTACCAAGGGCTTCTCTGACAGCGCGGAATCTTTAGCAACCCAAAGATGCATTGTACTCACTGAACACCTAGAGAAAATGGGGGCCAGCCGGACCTGCCCAAAGTCACACAGTGAGGTGTAGGGATTTCCTTGTTCTTTTATAGCATTTTTCTCTCCTACAATTTAACAGCATCCATAGTGTAAGAGATATGCCTATCACAGTGCCAAAGACCTAGATGTAGACCAAGGATTTTCCCTCATATTCCTCCCTAAAGTGGGAAGTTTGGACAAAGTGCCTTCTAAGATACGTTTCACTTTTAAACTCCAAGTTTGAGTCATTTATTTAAATAGCATTTAGAACTCTAAGGCACACCCCACCCAAGAAACACTGCATGAAAAGTATATTTCAAGGTCAAATACATTTTGAAAATATGACAAATTGTGTATTGTCTGGAGCCGGAGACTAACAATGCACGGTACAGTACCCTGGATTCTGATAAGTCCTACAATGAAAGTCTGCATAACTATTTAATCTATCCTCCCCGCCCCTAGATTTACTGGATTCTAACTCTTTCTTTTCCCCACATAAAATTTAATACCATTTGATGAAACTATTTTTCTGCTTAACACTTTGGAAAGCTCTAGAATAATTGTCAAGTTATGAATCCAAGTGTCCTCCATGGTTTGCCTCCTGTCCTTCTCTCTGTGGGCAGAGGAGCAGCGGCCCTCAGGAAAAGGCATAGGCAGAGTGTGGAGATGAGGGGAGAGGGACCATCTAAGACCAACAAGGGTTCACGTCCAGCTTCTGCTTGGAAGGCCAACTCACCCATAGTGCTTAAAATTCTGGGAGCATTCACTCAGAAAACATAAGAACCTGGGCCAAATCTGACTTATTCCTCAAGAAAAACAGCTATTGTGGCCAGGAACGTTGGCTCACACCTGTAATTCCAGTGCTCTGGGAGGCTAAGGTGGGTGGATTGCCTAAGCTTGGGAGTTTGAGACCTGCCTGAGTAAGAGCAAGACCCTGTCTCTACTAAAAATAGAAACACTATCTGGGTGTTGTGGTGGGCACCTATAGTCCCAGCTACTCAGAAGACTGAGGCAAGAGGATCACTTGGGCCCAAGAGTTTGAGATTGCTGTGAGCTATGACACCACAGCACTCTACTCAGGGTGACAGAGTGAGATTCTGTCTCAAAAAAAAAAAAAAAAGAAAGAAAGAAACTTATTGCTGTAATAGTCTCTGAAACTTCTTTGCTATAAGAAATATTCTAATGCTTTCTGTTTATATGTAAACTCATTTATGGATAAAGACAAAATGTGATCGCTTTTCTGTTTTGATTAGCCATTCTATGAAATGTCTCTGCTCTCCAAGTTTAAGCTGGAAAAACCAACATCCATACACGGTAGCATTTCACAGTGCCTGCCATTTATAGATATGTTCCTACAAGTTCACCTAGTTAATTTCAGGGCATCCTATATATCACAGCTTGCATGTTGCTTGCTTAAGGACGGTTCCCTGACTGCAGAGTAGATCTGCTCTACTTTTTTTGCTTCTACAAGCTGGGGTAGTGTGTGAGAGTCATCTGACTGATAATTACATGGTATTTAAAACATTCTTTTCTAAGGTCTGATTTTCAACTAGAGAGACAATAAACCTCATGAGGACAGGGGCCAGGCTTGTTTGTTCCTATTGCACATCCAACCCCCAGCACAGACTAACTAGGCACTAAGATACGTGTATTGGATGAGTAAATGAATGAATGAATTTTCATAGGAAGAAGTAGGCCCCATCTGCCTGAGCTATACTTCAATCCCTTGAGCTCCTTTGCTACCAACTGTGCTGTTGCTCTTCTATTTAAACTCTATCTTACCTTTTAAGTTTGATTCATGATCTCAGTCTCTCGTTGTCAGCTGGCCTTGGGTCCCCACTGCTTCGCTTGGCTGCATCACTCACAAGACTCTGGGTAATGCCCTCTGGTCACACCACCAAGACCTACAGTCCTCCCACCCTGCCGGGCTGACCCCAATCATATTTCCTGCCAATGGGAATTTCACCACAGGGGTTTATGATTTGTTACCTACAAATAAAATCATTGACTTTTCAATATCAAAGCTACCGAAAAGGCCACTTGTTCGTTTTCATCTTTTGTCCAAAGAAGAGAGTAGAAATCAGGCAAGACAGGTGAATTGTCCTTGGGCAGAGAGGAGGATGAAATGGAAGTCTCTGGGTGTTCCTTCAGGGATTGATTCTGTGTCACTGTTCATTTCAAAATGGTGTCCGCTTGTTTATTAAGTAAAAATTCAGACAGGTACATATGTGATGTTTGGAAAGTGTAAATGGATTCTAAAATGCCATGGAATGCATCTCATAAAACCATGAGTGTGTCTCCTACTTACTCCCATTTTACAGATGAGGAAACTCAGCCATAAAATTAGTGACTGGTGCTGCTGGCATTTGAGCCCAAATCTGCTGCCTCAAAGCCATTTGTCCTTCACTTTATTGAACACCAAACACACATGATCAGTTCAGGCCACAGTAGTCTTCTGTATCCTAGACTAAGAATTACTTAAAAGCAGAGTTATTCTAGCCGGGCATTGTGGCAGGGGCCTGTAGTCCCAGCTACTTGGGAGGTTGAGGCAAAAGAATCACCTAAACTCAAGAGTTGGAGGTTGCCGTGTGCTGTGATGCCATCACATTCTACTGAGGGCGATAAAGTGAGACTCTGTCTCTGAAAAAATAAAAACAGGGTTATATGAATTTTCTAGCTTAATATGTTGGCACATAATAGCCCCTAAATAATCATTTAAGGAATGAATTCATGAATGGTAAATGAATAAATAATTAAAAGCTTGAAGCAGCAGGTAGCATAACCCATGACGACAGATGGGCAGGGCAAAAAAGACAAGGCTATATATTTATCTTAAAATATATATAGAAGCTGGAGATAGACATTTACCTCCTTAAATTGAATGAATTTATACAGAATAATTTGTTTTGTTGCAAATTCTCTGGATATAAAAAATCAGGTTATACATTGTTGAAACCAGCCGGGTATGGGCATGATTGCAGTGATGTGTTACTCTCCAAATTAAAATCTAGAAATAATGGTGGAATGAAAGTAAAGATCACTGAGGGATACATGGCTTCTTACCATTAAACATGAGAAAACCGCCTTGGTGCCTGTAGCTCAAGCCGCGAGGGCACCAGCCACATACACCACAGCTGGTGGGTTCAAATCCAACCTGGGCCAACAAACAACAATGACAACTATAACCTAAAATAAAATAAAATAAAAATCTTGAGAAAACCATCTCTCTCTCTCTCACACACACACACACATGCACACACACCTCTGTGTATATGTGTAGTATTAACCAAATGATTTGAAATAATTGTATAAAATCTGCTTGCATGGATTTGCATTAAGAAGTGAAATTTTAATGCTTTTGAATATATATCTTAGCCCTCCCTTAGAGGTTCTCAAGAAGTACCTTCAACAAGTGTAATTTGCCTTATAATTAACACATTGAGTGCTTCCAAAGTGCCCTCTTTTCCCTTTTTTTAATAGCTTTAAGCCATCTTTTGTCATGATATTTGTCACTTGCTGAAACAAGCCCTCTTTTCCATATACACTATAAAAGGTGAACCTCACTCAAGTGAAACCCAGAAACTCCAGGAGGAGAGTATTTTCAGCTAAGTTACATGGCATATAAAAGAGTTGCCTCTACCTTACAAGATTGTGAGGAATAAAAAACGTTAAAACATGATATATGTCAGCTGGCACCTTGGGCGGCACACAGTACACTCAAAATCCAGCAAGTATTTATGAAGCCTCATGGGGTGAGGGTGAAGCAGGCTGTGAGTGGGGAAGGCAGGGTAGAAGAACAGCCTGTGGACCAGATAATGTTCATTCTCTCCAGGGCTCCTGGGATTGTTTTGGTAATTACTCCAGTTTCTTCAACAGCTTGTGATTTGTCCAGTGCCAGGGAACCTGAATTTGCATTGCATGATGCATAATTCATATGGCATGGACAGCAATTATGAGCTAATTGAGGGGTGTAATGTTTAAAGAAAGGATCCATTATGAGGAACATAAGGGACATTGGGAGGGAAGAAGCTCTTGAGTCCATGGAGGCTCGTTCCCTCTAATTCAGCTTTCCTTAAGATGACTCTAATTGTCTCTTGAAGGGCACTAAAGTTCCCTCCTACAAGAGGTTCTGGGGGCTGGGCAGGGGAAGCTGTTCCTCCTGCTGGAGGAGGGTTCAGGGCAAGGTATGGTGGGCTCCTCTTTCTGGTGCTCTTGCATGCATGATAACCTTCATGTTATCATATCAACACAGATGATCTGGATTAATTTGATTAGAGAGGCATAAGATTACCATAACTATAATTTCTAAACCAAAAGCCAGGACCACTTCCTAAATGCAAAGACAGTCTGCAAAATGTAGTTTGATGAAGAATTTGCAAAGTTTCCAATATGAACTCATCTTTTGGAGGAATTATAGGATAGCCCATTTACATAGAAACTTTTCTGGGAAATTCAAGAGCTGGACTATTGACTTAGAAGGAGCCCTGGGATGGTAGTAACATGCCTTGAATCTATTCATGGCTAGATTAGCCTCTTGCTGAAAAAACCTTGGGACATTACCAGTCCTCTCTGGCTCTAAGTTTCTCTATCTGTACAATGAGGAAATTGGGTGAGATGGCTTTTTGAGACCTCCCCAACTTTGATATGTTTCAAACCTCATCCATTTGACTTTGGGTTTTAAATAATCTTGCCATATTAGCCTTTATGTCCCTTGAAACTCAGAGACTATCCACAGTGTGATGATCACATGCAACAGAAAGCTTTTTTATTAGCAAATTAGAAGCATTGCTCAACACACTGAAGCAAAGACATCTTGTAAAGAAAAAGTTTGTACCAGCATCTGCAGTCTCCAATGTGGGAGAGGTTGTGGTGGTTAGTTGAGTCACAGTGGACTGTTTTTGTTTGCCACCTTTTCAGAACTCCACACACCTAGAATCTCTTATGTGAAGACTTTTAAGCATAGTCATTTGGGCCTTTACTTTTCTCATTCTCCTCAACCAAAGATTTTCATATAAACATTTTGGTGTTATATGAATCACTCAATTGCCTGCTCAATTACCCGGTCTACTTGAGCTGGGTTGCAATGTCAAGCCTCACCAGTAGAGGCCACTTTCTGATGCATGATACTTAACACCTGAAGACTGAAACAATCATGAAATAATACTGAAGGTAGAGGGACATTGAGGATTATTTTGTTCAAATAGGACTCATAAATACTTCCTTGCTTTATAAGATCTGGAAATAAGACACAGTAAAACTAATCTTAAACTGAAGAGTGCCTGTCATTGACTCTTGTACAGCTGGTTTGCACTGTGTCTCTTTATTTAAACAGAGCACCTGGCCAGTTTGCATGCCTTTTGAATAATGAGGACATTTAGCATATTCAAGGCGGAGACTGTGTTATTCTCTGCCTATGGTGCTAATGCACCTATTTATACTAGGAGCCGAAGCAGAGCTTTCACCTGAAAGTTGGGCTGTCATGTCTGTTTAAGCATTCAAAACCAGCTTTGCAGATTATTTGAGAAGACTTCCAAATGGGTTTTTGCCCAGGGTAATTGATCACCTGCAGGCTAAGGGTTTTTCTTTTCTTTCCGTTCCTTTTCTTTTCACTTCTTTTCTGTTCTTCAAATAGCTTTTCCAGCAATTTAAGAAATCCTTCCCTAAACCTCAAGAGAGAGACAGAAAGAGAGACTTCTTAAGAAAATGTGTGTCTACTTAACAAGATCTTGTTTTGGGAGATTCAGGGTCACAGTCAGGATATACCAGAAAAAAGGAACTCTTATTTACCTTGGAGAAAGGGCAGCAATAAGTTTATATCCTCTTCCCCCCCCCCCCCCACAACCATAAACAACAGCTCCAGAAACAAACTCGTTCCTTTAGCAAAGAGCAGAAACACTCTGGTTGGCCCCAGTTGGTTCCTTTGGGCAGAAGGATTGATGGCTTTAGTGAGTTACATCCTGGTGAGAATAACCACTCAGGAACACCCCATATTCAATCTTTATTTCTGAGTCTTCCTAAGTGAGAAGTTGTAGTAAAACAAAATTGCCATGTTGCTCCAAGGACTAATTAGACATGGCCCAGAAAAAGCTATTTCCTTCTTTTTGCCTTACATTTTGGGCTTTCATTCTGAGTAAATGTTGAGTTCTGACAGATGAAATAAGATAAATGGGAGGTCCCGGTTTGGACTCCCCTCACTCTTTTTCCAGCCTATTCTTTTAGTTTTCCAAAGAGAAGAAGATTATTTGAGCCTATTGCAATTCACACACCTGGGCTTGACTCTCTCTCCTTTTGGTTTGAGGTCCAGGTATCTTTGGAAGAAGATGACACAGGCCCTTCTCTCCGTGGACTTCTTGTGTAGACGTTTTTAAATGTCCATCTCCTTTCTCTCCTCCTCAGACTGAACATTTTAATTGAGAAGTGGGCCACTGTATTGAGGCTTCTTCACTGAGTTGTCCAAAGTGGCACCAAGATCTTTTCCTCCCCACCCTCTGAAGGTTACAACTAATTCCAAATCCATCAGCTCATCCAAATGCTTAGTTTGTTCACTTACACTGAAATTCATATGCCGTCAAGTTACTCAATTATTTGGTTTCCTAAGATCCTTCTTGGTTTCTTCATAAAACACCTGCCCTCTTCGCTATTTTACCAGTCCTGAAGTGGCAGCAAATTTGTGAGCTGTGAGTTAGTTAACTGCACTATACAGGGGTGTTTTTAAAGCCGTTCATCTATTTCATTCACTCAAGCATTCACTTGACTTGGACTGAACATCAGTTATGACTTAAGCCCACAACTGGAAGCTGGGCTGTGAAAAAGGTAAGGACCAGCACTGCCTTCAAAGAGCTTATGGTTTTGTGCCAGCAGAGCTGCCACCATTGTTATGATCCTGGCTGAGTGCTGTGATAGAGAGGCCAGGGGCTGCAGGAGTACAGAGAAAGCAGTGGCCAGGAGCTCTGCTCTTTGAAGACTAAGAAGTCTCCTTCCAGTAGCACTTTTCTGGACAACCTTTCTCTCTCTCTCTCTCTCTCTCTAAGATAGGGTCTTCCTGTTACCTGGGCTAGAGTGCAGTGGCATCATTCATCATAACTCATTGCAACCTCAAAGTCTTGGGCTCAAGTCACCTGATTCAGCTTCCCAAGTAGCTAGGACTACAGGCAAATGCCACTACACCTAGCTAATTTTTTTTTTGGTAGAGATGGGGTTTTGCTCTTGTTCAGGCTAGTCTCAAACTCCTGATAAATGATGCCTCCATGTTGGCCTCCCAGAATGCAAGGATTAGAGGCGTGAACCACCACACCTCGCCTTTTCCTCCTTTTTAAAATCTTATTATCCCCTGACATCATGTGGTCAATTCAAAGATTTGTTTCCTCGTAAAGCCAGTTGATGAAGAGAAGCTCATTCGGATAGTTTCCCTTGAGAGTAAATGCTGGGAGACTGAAGAGATTCACTTCTTTGGTAAATTTCCCCTTTAGGAAAACCCACCCTCTGAGCATAGACAAAAGAGATGAATGAGTTTGGCCAGTTTCCTTAGGTGTCTCTACTACCTTTGAAATGTGTCTTAATTTACAAAATAAGCCATTTAGTGCATTGCAGTTTAAAAAGGGCTTTAAAGCATTTTTTCATCTTTACCGTGCTAATAAGCACTTAGGCCAGGGCCACACAGCCAGCAAACAGTGGCGCTAAACCTGAGTCTTTCCCCATCTAACAAAGCCTAACTTTTGCATTGCATCTTTCTGCACTTCAAGCTACTTTGTGAGATGGGTACCAGACTCATCTGACTAAATCACAGACTGGGACTCAGAGAGGTGAATGACTTGCTTGAGGCCACACAGGTAGTATTTGAGTAGAGGTGGGATTTGAGTCTTGCTTTTGAGGACTTCAAATCTAATGCTGGGTCCACTATACCTGGGTATTTCTCACACTGGGCTTCTTTGATATGTTCTCTGGGTTCTTGATGAAAATACAGTAGAACCCCCACAGCTGAACACCTCCCTACAGTGACCACCTCCTTAAGTTGACGTAATTATCATAGACTGGACATGCGCCGCATGTATGTATCAGTACAGTCTAATTCCTTATGTTGACCACCTCCATATGTTGACCAGTTTGTTACAGTCCCTTGGGTGGTCAATTTACAAAGGTTCTATGTACTTTAATTTCTATGATAATCCGTACCAAGGGAATACAAGCTTATTCAGCTCATTTAAGTGGTTGGTTCTCAAAATGTAGTCACTTGGGCAGTAGCATGAGCATCACCTGGGAATTTACAAGAGATGGTGGTTGCTCAGCCCCACCCCAGACCCATGCAATCAGAAACTCTAGGGGTGGGCCCCAGACATCTGTGTTTTAACACGTTCTCCATGGGGTTCTGGTACATGCACAAGTTTGAAAAATTGATCTAGATCATTAGTTCTCAACTTGGTTGCACATTGAAATCACCCAGGGAGCACTTTAAAAGGTTCTGGCTTAATTGATCTAGGGTGGGGCCTGAGCATAGGCATTTTTAATTCCTCCCCCAAGGGATTCCAATGTGCAGCTGAGTCTGAGAAGCACTCATCTAGATGTCACCTTACCACGAAGAGCCTCTAACTCTTTCAGATGTGCTATTTGTGTGACAATCATATTGACACCAGATCACTGCTGTGGACTCTGAAAAAAGAACGAAGGGAAGTCCAGCAAAGCCACCCTACCAGGTGAGGTCCAAATGGCATTGTGACATGCTGTGTGGACAGACCTTTGTGAGGGTTCCAGTGCACAGAGGAGAGAAGTGGTGAGAAACTGCCTTGATCACATTGCCAAAACGACCAATGTCATCATACCAAGGTCAAAGGTGTGGATTAGGTGCAGCGAAGGCACCTTGATAAATTGATGTTAATTCCCTTTGCTACTTTTATGGCTTATTTTTCAATCTGCAATGATGTTTTTTATTTCTCATCATATATAAAATATAAGCAGAGGAAGTTTGTTCCTAGCTTTGGTTCATACAGATTTAAGTAGCACTCAAATACAATCATTTAGTCAATATTAGGGGCCTACAGGAATGTGCTTTTTTTAAAGGGTCCTAGACTGTTCTAAATTTGTAAAATTATAGTGTAATGCCTTCTGCAAAAGCCGCTTCTGTATGCCCAGACTTGGGTCCCCAGAGCCTTGCTTTGTCTGTGGGCATTTGAGGGATCCCTAGTGGGGGGGGGGGGGGTCTGCAGGCTCAAGGCTCCCTGCCCCTCTCAAGGGTACCTGAGGACCCTGGCCTGTCCTCCACCCCCTGATCTGAAGCAGAAGTTATCTTCCAAGATTTCCAGGCAATAATTAACTGTAGTTTCAGGAGCAGAAAATTTGATCAGTTTCTATGCAGTGCAAATTGGCCTCCCCTATCTATCGTGGAGGGAGCTTTGTGTTGCACTCTGTTATCGGGCTCTTTCCTAGAAGCATTGTTTCCCGTTTCAATATAATTGCTTCAAAATAATGTGAAGAGATCAATTGCCACTTGTCAGCTGTAATTTTCTGCCACCCAAAAAAAAAAAGAAAAAGAAAAAGAGGATGTGGGGAGGGAAACAAAATATGGGCTGGCTTATTAGCTGAGATGGAGAGAGAGAGAATGCAGCCTGCCTCTGCCTCAGAGCAGGTCTGTCTGCACAGAGGTGCCTCGCTGGGGCGCTTCACTATGCCTGGTGCTCCTTCCTGTTGGTCTCCCTGCCTTGAGCCTCTCCTTGCCCCTTCTCTTCCTAGCCAAACACCACCCATCCTTCCAGGGCCAGCTATGATTCCAAACCCAAATGAGAAGGCTTCCTGGTCACTCCAACCCATAGACCCCTCCCGCCTCTCAGCTAGCTTATTTATCCAGCCCTAATGCATGCGTTTAACAAATATTGATTGAGCACCCAAGACTATGTAGGAAAGCTTTGGGTTTAATCAAGTAGGTTTTACAGGGGGTTCATCAAGTAGGTTTTTATTTTCCTCCTACAACATGGTGATAACTTCAGGAACTGTCTCAGCCTCGCCAACACATCTGTTAGTCCTGGTTACAGATGGCCACTGGACGTCAGGCCTTCCATGAAGGTCCCCTTGATTTAGAAAAGCCAGTCTTCCCCAGACTGGCAGGGTTTTTCTAACAGCGCTATTGGAACAGAATCGACATGTAACAAACTGCACGTAGTTAAGGTGCACAAATTGATCAGTGTTGAAATACATCTGCACACATAAAACCACTACCATGATCAAGAGGGTAAGCAAACCCTTTACTCCTATAAAATCTTTTCCAGAATCTCATCCCCTACCCTAAAGATTTTTGTAATTTTTAAAATTATCTTTCATTGGCCAAAACTTGATTCAGGGGTCACCTGTGACAACAAGGGTCACTGGGAAATTTAGGACTCTGATATCCAGCCCAAAAAGGGGTTGAAAGCGAATGTTGGACCAGCTAATGAGTAGTGTCTGCCCAACCAGTGCTCCGGGACTGAGGACAGAAGGGCGAGCTGGTGAGCAGTATCTTGGCCACTTAGCTGGCATGACTTGTTAAACATGTTCCGATGCTATCAGTAAATGGGTAGACTACCCTCTGTTTTCCCTGAACTTAAACTTACTGGTTCCCTCCCCTGCTCCAGATGCCTGAAGGATAAGAGGAAGAGAGGGAACTAAATCATTCCATTTACTGTATTCCTACTGTTTGCTGGGCGCGGGGTACGTTCTGCGGGTCTAGTCCTTATAACAACCCCTCCTGGTATGTGAGGTGTGCGTTTCTTCTGCCTTCTTCCTAATGTGGACACTGAGACCTGGAAAGGTGGAGTGGCTTGCCTGGAATGACACAGCTTGTAAGTCGGCAAACGGAGATTCAAGGCCACACTGAGACCATTACATATGCTTTCTTTCAAAAGAGATCACAGCAATAGGCTTGGAATAATTCAGAAAATGTGATCTCTTCTATGACTCCGACAGACTCAGAGCAGTGCAGCCAGAGATCAGCACATCGGCAGCTGAGAATCTTCACCTGCTGTTCTGCTTATAATTCATTCTGCTATGCCTAAGACGGGTCACTCTTGGGGACATAATGGGGGAAGAATGGAGGGAAGAGGCAGGAAGTAGTAGTAAGTCTTAGGGAAAAGGACTCACACATACAGTATGATTTGGAGCTATGGACTGGCTGCAGGACCTGGGGTACCTTAGCAGTCTGACCCCACAGAGCATCCCTCATTCCCTGTGGCTCCTGGAGGGAGTCCCAAGATGATTCCCGACACAGTATCTGGGGACACAACACAGCAGTACAGAGATCAGGAATCAGAGTGGATTTCCTGAGTTGGAGTCCTGATCAGCTGTGTGGCTAGGGTAGGGCAGACAACCTCTCTGTGCCTACCATTTCCATCCATGAAATGGTGCTGATGTCTGACTGCCTTACAGGTCTGCGGCCTCACTGGAGGTACTCAGTATAGGAGAGCCATTGCAGTAGGACTGCTGGCGAGAACTCCCAGGAGACTCAGGGAGCAGTTCACCCCCAGCTGGATCTGGCTGGGGGTAAGACACCATTCATCTCTACAGGTGGCCAGATCTGCAAATCCAGGTACCTTCACATGACCCTACTGGCGTTCTGCCCCTCCTCCTGCCACAAGATTGTGGTCAGTATCTGCCCAGGGAATCCCCCTCACTTGAGTCTTCCGGTCATGACCAGCCAGCCACATGGTGCCCACTCACTTTAACCTGAGACTTAGGATGGTGGCTGGGCTCTGAAGCCTTTGGGCACTGAACTCAGTAGGGGTAAGGTGGCCCCAAGTTTCAGAATAGGTGTTACTGCCAGCACCTGTGCACGCCCATTCACTGGGATCCTTGTCAGAGAGTCCAGGATTCTAAAAGAATACAAGCCCCTGAAGGGGGCCAGGAGGCTCTCACTTAAATTTCCGAACTGTCTGTGGAGGTAAGAAATTGTCTATGATGGGAGCAGTCAAGACGCCTCAAATGGGAGAAAAGTTCCCAGTAAAATTAGATCAGTAAAATCACACTTCCCATAAATTGCAACACAGAATGCTCATTCCTGAAACAGACCAGGTGCTGAGAGAGAGAGAGAGAGAGAGAGAGAGAGAGAATCCAAGGTCAAAATCAGATCCCCTGCTTTCTCAGAGCCCTTAGTGTGCTAGCACACCTGTGAATCCCCAGCACCGCGGAACCAGCAGCAGGTTGAGGTTTTAATGCAGCAAGCCCTTTCAGGGACAATCTCTGCACCAGACTTCAGGGCACGCTGATCTCATCTGCCTCCAGTCATCAGCTTGCTGGTTGCTGAGCGAGACTAATGAAGGCATGTTAGTCCTCTGCCTTCGTTTTCCCCTCTGGATAATGGGGGTGGCCTTCGTGGTGGCCAAATTGAGCCTGGGAGCCTGGAGCAGAGCCCTTAATGAGGGCTGCTTGGTGATGAAAGGCCCCCTTAAGCTTCAGCCACCATTATTGCATGATGGAATAAATGTGGCCAGCCTAGGAGACGCACACGAATAAATTTGAATAGCAAGACACAAATGCCGCCCTTAACTCTGACGAGCAAATAGAGTTTAATAAAGAGGTAAACTGAGACCGCTTTTATTTATTGCTGTGTAAATGTATTTAAAAAGGTATTGGCTTTCTGCAGCTGCAGAGGGCAGTTCCTCCGCAGCCTGGTGCTTTAATGCCTGCCGCTGTTATTAGAGCTGTAATGAATGAGCCGCTGTGAGTGCGCTCTTCAGAAGGACTGCAGAGGTACAAGATTAATGAGATGAGAGCATTGAAAGGTACAGAAGGCCCCTGTTTCCCAGCCGCCGTGTGCAGTGTCTGCAGCAGCACCTCTGGCTTTGTTAGCTCCATAGTGCCTGGGAGGCTGCAGCCTGGAAGAGTCCCGGGATCCCAGCTCCAGGCTGGAGAGGCATGCGCCTCCCTCCAGCTTTCATCTCCTGGCTCTGTGCCTTCTCCCCGCTGGTGGGGGCCCCTTTGCCCACCCCCACAGGGGCCAGCTTTCCTTGCTACTCCTCCCTCCCACTCTCACTTGGATTTGGTCCTGGATCCCTCTCTGCTATTTGAGTTCAGTTATGATGCCATCACCAGCCCTCACAGCCCTTGGATCCAATTGGATCCCCCAACCCAGTGGCCACTTCAAGGGTGGGCAGCTTCTAGGAAACAGACTTGGCTCTTTTAGTTGCTTGCTAATCCCTGGGGGACTATAAGGTAGGGTGGCCAACCAGTAAAGGGGAAGTAATCTTGGGTGATGATGAAAAGGTCATTCGGCAAGGTGGGCTTTCCTGAGTTGGGAATTCATAAATTATTTATAGAAAGATTACTTGGAGGCTGGAATGAATCAGCTGTGCTGTTTCCTGGAGGGAGCTGTTGAACCCATTTTCTAGATATGTACCTGTAGGTTCAAAGGGTAAAGAAATATGCCCAAAGTCCATATGGCCTGGAAGTGCCAGAGACTATTAACTGGAAACTCAATGTCAGGGAGAATGGGCCCTCTCCTTGGGTGTTTGGGTGGTGACAAGCAGAGCCTTCTAACCTGTGGTTCACACTTCAGACATGGCCTAGATTAACTGTGAAGAGCCGAGTGAAGAGCCAAGTCCCCAATAAGGAACAGAGATCACCACCCACGGGGTGGGGGGGTTAGATCTTGTGGGTGGTTGGGAAAAGCAGAAAGAGCGCAGGCAGGGAGAGGCTGTGTGATTTGGGCGAGTCACTTCACCTCCTTGACCCTTATACCTAATTCATTGCATTTTTTTCTTTTTTCTTTTTTTTTTT
>CAUYQV010030290.1:0-45096 GCA_963574575.1 Galagoides demidoff | reverse complement strand
TGAGACAGAGCCTCAAGCTATCCCCCTGGGTAGAGTGCCATGGCATCACAGCTCATAGCAACCTCCAACTCCTGGGCTCAAGCGAGTCTCCTGCCTCCACCTCCCAAGTAGCTGGGACCACAGGCACCCACCACAACACCCAGCCATTTTTTGGTTGCAGCCATCATTGTAGTTTGGCGGTCCGGGCTGGGGATTCGAACCCGCCACCTTAGGTGTACGTGGCTGGCGCCCTAGCCAATTGAGCCATAGGCGCCGAGCCAAGACTAGAAAATATCATAGAACAAAGGAGATTGAAAAAATCAATGAGATCTTAAAAATTCATAAATTATTCTGATGCTATTCCTCACTCTGAAATCTATCCTTGGCAAATAGTATATATAAAGTCGCTTTTGTAAACATGGTACATAAAATTCCACCCATATTATTAAGTGTCCTGCTATAGACAGGCATGGATAAGGTACACAAATAAAGTTTTGGTTTTTAATTGGAATGTTCTTTTAGTTTAAGTGGTGGGAGGATGTCTATAAATAGAGAAAATTCAAGAAGCGTAATTCCTCCTTAAAATACAGTATGTACGATATTCATCTGACATTTGTCTGACAATGATTGTAATAGCTAAATACATAATAATAATTTTTTGCAGTAAGGAAACACAATAAAATAAGCTATTGACTCTTGAGTTACTATGGCTTTTGAATAGTTTAAAGAGTATAATTTCATAAAAGAAGTGCATTTTTTTATAAATTTTTTTTCTCTTTTGACATTTACGTTTGAGGTTGGGAATGAATGGTAGAAATTAGCAGGATCTGAGTTCTGGAACAAGGTCTAGACCCCATGCTTCATTACCAAACTCAAACTTTGTTTTCTTCCTTTCTCTATACCATACTTTCTGGGGCCTAAGACGGATTGTTTTCTTCTGTTTATTTGTTTATTTCATTAATAGGAGAACCTAGTTTTGGTGCCACACCACCATGCTAATGTTGATGTATCTCAGATCTATGTAAGTGAAAGTAGAGTTCATGTTAAGGTATCTCTGCTTTAGAATAGTAATGCACCAAACAGCATCAAACAGCATTACAGAGTGAACACTATTTCAATGAAAATTTCCTGAATACTAACTATCTTAAGTCATAATATTTTAGCCCCTTCTTGTATTTACTAATAAAAATGCTAATGCTTAGTGGTATTGATTTAGTGGGGCAAGAGCATAACTAATAAACCAAGGAACTAAGACTAGAATCAAGGTAATTTTCTTCTGAATCCAGCACATTTTTTCACTATTTCATGCTGATGGATTCTATGTAGATTGTAAACCAATGTTTTCAAGATATAAAGTCTGGTCCGGCTCTATCACCTAGGTGTTCTTCACAACAGAACTTCCGTTCTACCTCTTCAGATTCTGTAGGTAAGTGTCCCTAGCATCTGCATTTTCGACAACCAGCCCCCTAAGGGATCTGACGTTTACTACAGTTTGAGGATACTGCCAACAGCATGATGTCTTTCGTCACTCTGTGGACACTCAGTGAAGACTGGCCACCTGGTTTGAATTGAATTCAACAAAATATCTCTGATTCAGATATTGGCACTGAGCCTCTGACAGAAACAAACAAACAAACAACAACAACAACAGCAAACAAAGCCTCCCGGTAAGACGCACCTGGGCTAATCTATTTAGTCAGGGAAGTGGTAACATCAATTAGCTCTCTTCCTGTAAATTGGATGCACTGAGTCAAATTCATCTGTTGCCCCTGACTTCTCCAAGGAAGCAGGCAATGAGCACAAACCAAATGGAGTAGACACTTATTTCTCCACAGGTAAATGTTGTACTCAGGTGGAAACAGTCAGATTCTCAAGGAATGTTTAGCTAGCTGCTTTTGGTTATATCTAGCTCCAAATTCAGAACTGACAACGTTCTGTAAAACAGATTGCAAATTCCATTTATAAGCTTAGAAATGCAGAATTGAGCTTAATATTTATGTTATTACGACTATCAGGAATGTATTAATATGATAATTTTTAATACAAGTGATGTAGTTTTCAACTGACACTGTTCAGCAGGAATCAAGACAGCCTATTTTGAATGTCAGGTTTTATTTTATTTTGTTTTACGGCAGTGGAGAGAAGAGAGGACTGAGGGACCTTTATAGAAGTCTGATTGAAAACAACCAAACGTGTGCATCAGTCTACATAGCCTAAGTTTTCTCATTTCAAGCCTGAGTAATTTAGATCATCTGGCAGGCACGTGGGCTACAAGGCCACAGATTCAAGTCAGTGTCAGTTCCCTTTGTACAGAGACAATCAGGCAGCAAGGCACACTGTAATTTTTCTTTTATGTTTCAAAGGGTTCTTTAAGAAAGATTGTGTTCTTCCCTTACATTTTCTCCCCTTACATTTTCATTGCCACAGCTGGAGTCTCCCTCCTAAATGGCATATTAGGGCCCTCAAGCACTTGACGTCTGTCTCCTCTCACTTGACTGACACAATGTGTGTCAAAATGTAAATAGTCTAATGCAGAAAGCACATGAGTTCAAGGAGAAACTCTAAAACTGTTTCTGAAATGATTCTGATAGGTTGGCCTCTGAGAAATTTCAGCGTGTGACCTTCTAGCCTTCTGTAATTCTAAGCTGGTGGATTTATAAAGCTGTGCTAATGACTGCACTCATCTAGACCCACTGAAGAGACTGCAACACTCTCTTTGTCCCAGACTTGAATGTGCAGTACTTTTGCAGTGATCTAAGCAGATTACTCACAGCTTGCTATACAACTCCTTACAGCTAAATTAAATTAAGACCATTTCAGATTCTTTTCCTGGTTATGAAGGAATAGTGTATTTCATTTTTAGAACCTTACTTTAATGAGACTTCTGTGGTTAATGGAATCATGAAGCATCAATAATGTGGTCCACATCTAACCAATGTACAATTGGGTACAGTCTTGGAGTGCTAGAGATGGTATGAGCTTAGAGATTTAAACTATTCCATTCAGCATACCCTCACCTTATTTTTCAGACGCAGAATTCCCTGTAAGCTGATACTAAGCAGCTACATGAGAAGATAGTTAATTCTGCACCCACTCCTGAGATAGAGCTTCAGAAGTTGCTTCTCTATGCCAGAAGCATACCTGCTTGAAGGTTGAGATGGAGAAGAATCTGTATCGCGGTTGCAGTTAGAAGAAGTCAGATTCTCTCAGCAGGTCAATTGCTGAATCCCCTTTTTCTTTCTTTTTCTTTTTTTTTTTTTTTTGAGATGGAGCCTCAAGCTATCCCCCTGGGTAGAGTGCCATGGCATCACAGTTCACAGCAACTTCCAACTCCTGGGCTCAAGAGAGTCTCCTGCCTCCGCCTCCCAAGTAGCTGGGACCACAGGTGCCCGCCACAATCCCTGGCCATTTTTTGGTTGCAGCCATCATTGTTGTTTGGCGGGCCCGGGCTGGGGATTCGAACCCTCCACCTTAGGTGTATGTGGCTGGCGCCTTAGCTGATTGAGCCACAGGCGCCTAGCCAATCCCCTTTTTCTTTACCCTTCTTACTTCCCATATTCACTGAGTGCCTGGGCTTTCCAAGTCCACTACTAAGAATAGAGAATTAGATAGAAGTAAGAAAATCTTTACCTTCAATAAGCTAAATAATTAAATAAATTGTAATTATGTGTCAGTAACATAAGGTATCAGTCCTCAACCATTTTGGCACCAGGGACCTGTCTTATGGAAGATCATTTTTTCATGGAGCAGGGTGAGGGGATGGTTTCAGAAGGGCTCAGGTGCCTCACATTTATTGTGTATTTTATTATTGGGCATTTTATACAACTACCCTAATGCAGAGTCACTGGAAGTTCCGAACTTCTAGACCAGTGATGTTCATGCCATGAGAGGATCGTAGCTGTGCCGTGAAAATTTTTAAAAGATCACTAATTAAATTATTTTCAAAGAAGTTCAAAGCACAATAAGCATATTGTTTTTGTACTATTTTTTTGATTAATATAATTTAAATGTGCCATGGAAATTTAACTATAGGTTCAAGAGTGCCATGAGATAAAAAAGGGTTCTAGACAGTCCCAGTGCTACCATCACTGTCTCAGCTCAACCTCAGATCATCAGGCAGTAGATTCTCATAAGGAAATTAGATCCCTGGCATGTGCGGTTTCCAGTAGGGTTCATCATGCTGCTGCCAATCAGAGAGCAGGTAGAGCTCAGCTGGTGATGTGGTTGATGGGGAGCTGCTGTAAATACAGATGAAGCTTCACTGACTCGGCTGCTGCTCACCTCCTGCTCACCTCCTGCCATGTCGTCTGGTTCTTAACAGGCCAAGAACCTGACCCTATACCACTCTGTGGCCTGGGATTCGGGGACCACAAATATAAGGTGAAGAGAAAGAAAAATAATTTTTCTTTAACCCTTATAATGTCTCAGTTGGAAAGGACCCCTATAACAAAATACAGATTAACAGGAAAAAAGAAAGAAAAAAAGAAGTTTATTAACGTGTGTGTATGCCTCATATATGATGAGAGAGGTCCAGGAAATGACCAATCCTTAAAGAGGCAGCTTTGAATTCTAACTTATATAGAATCTTAAATGAAGAACAATAAGTTTTAGAGAAGTGACAAAACAACTTGAAGGAAGGCGAAGGAAAGACAAACAAAGACAGTTAATAAAGTTTGTTCATGTAGATTCTTCTGGTCCAACTTCCAGGCAGATAAAGGTTTAACATTGTCTTTATGGGTTAGTCTTTTCTGCTACCCTTTGTCTTTGTAAATCTATGTCCTGCTTTGAGGTGAATAGGGGGAAAGAAGAGAACTTTGTGGTATCTACTTCTTTTTAATTGCCTTCCTATTTTGGGATGGCAAATAATAGTCTTCCAAAAAGTAAACAATTTGTTAAGAGATACTTTCTTAAAATGGAAGGATAAGATTTGCTTGTGGTGTGATAAAATGTCCTAGCCAGCTTCTGATGGGCAAAATGTGGCTGCTTCCCTCCTTCCTGCATTCCCACAATACCTCGCAGCCGATCTTCCAGGTGGGACTAGAATAGGTCTGTCTCCCACACTTCCCATGATGCGTCACACCTCTCATCCCTTGCCTACTTTATTTTTCCAGAGACTATGTAATGGAAAAAAATTACTTCTGCTAAACATGACCCCTCTTTGTTCACATACACACATACAAAAAAAAAACAAAACACAGCAGTCTCAAATGCTCTTTTTGAGATTATTATGCATATGCTGTGATGATAACAACTACTCTTATTTACAGAAAATTAGATCACTATGTGATTCATGATTCATTCTGGCTTTTTTCAAGTAGGCAATAGGCTCATTCAACCCCAGCCAAATCAATCCCAAATCCCAGTCTGGTTTACCAGGTCAAAGGACTGTCTTATTGCATTGTAAATTTCAGAGACATAGTCTTACTATCTAAAGTCTTAGTTTTTAAATCATACATATGCTTAACTTGTTTCCTATTAAAATGTATTTATTTATGAACTTGTTTTGTTTATATATTTGCATGTAATTGTGTCTTTGTAATTGGATAGGATCGTTTAGACTACAGCTTCAGTGAATAAAAAATCTGTTAATGTATAGCTCCAATAAAATAGAGGCGCCTATCCACACATCTCCAAAGTTGGTATTGATGATTTCTTTTAAATTGGGGCAAAGCTACTGATGGTTAGACATTTTTAATCATTAGATCTCAATTTTACTTCACTTTACTAATAAAAAGACATCAAATTTCACAGTTCTGTGGACCTGCCTTTGAGGAGGATGCACATCTGGCCTATGGTGCTGGCATCCGACGGTAAGCAGTTGCCTCATCATTTCACAGTGAAATTTTTTCATTAATAGGTAGTGCATGGATTTCAGTGTCAAGAAGGTGATAAAAATAATTCATATTCCTAGAGATTTTTAAGTATTAAAATAAATACTATTTATTTTATTCTCACCAAGCTAAGAGAAGATAAAATTAGGAGCAGATATAAAAAGTGTTAAACAATATGATGGACGATTAGTGTTTCCCCAGAAGCAGAAATGAAAAGGCCTCGCACATAAAACCATTCGATTTGCCTCAAAGTGAGAATTCCTGGGATGGCAAGTTGGTTTGCTTTCTTGCAAAAATGAAGGAATAGCAGAATTTGGTGAATGATACTGAGGTGATAATTTTCAAAAATTCCATAGGCAAAGATATATTCATGTAAATGTGTGAGGCTTAATTCAGGAGTGGGGAGTGTGTATGAGTGATGGAAATCCACAGACAATCAACCAATTTCTGTTCCTTGAAGGGTTTATTTATACCTTATCCCCAAAGAGGGTTTTGACCTTATCTCTACCTAGGAGGAAACATTGGCTGCTCTTTCTTCTTCTTCTGAGTTCCCTTCCCAGCTTGTGGCCACAAGGCCCCCCTCCAGGAGTTTCTGTAGCATCTCCACTGGAGGTCATCTTTTTTTCATCACCATCTGGAGGTCTTTTCCCTAACACTTTAGTGCCTCCTTCACCTGATTACAATATCCCACTGATCCTGTTTTGCACTTTTTGCTGCTTAACAGAATCTCTCTTTGGTGTCCCAACACCATAAAGAAGTTAATAATACATAATGAGCTTGGACATCAATCACATGAGCTATAGTGAATGAATAGGACTTGTCTTTCATGGTACCACGAAGACAGAGCCTGATCATAAGTGCACTGAATTCCCATGTTGTCAAGACGAACACAGGCAAATGTTTTGTAGATAGCAACAGTTAAGTATCTGAGCATTGGCTTCAGCAAATGCAACCTCTCTCCGCCATCCTATTCATCTGGAAAAATGATAGCTTTCCATATGTCCTTGAAAAATCAGCAGCTAATAGTCTGGAAAAACTACCTTTGTCTTAGAAAATGCACAATATAATCTTTGCCATTTCCATATAAATCTAAGTTGTCTTTTATTACCTTTGGTTTTTGTGTTTTCTGAAAAAATGATGATGACCATGCTTAATTACACTTTTAAAAATCCGTGAATTTAAAAAAATGTAAGAAAGGTGTGCTTCAGTATGTCAAAGCTTCTACAATTGTATTCTTTTTTCCTTTCTTTTTGTTCATTAATAAAAAGGAAAGTGGTGTCAGCTCTATGAATTGATGACTTGGAAAAATAAAACACACATGCGCGCGCACGCACACACACACACACAAGCTACTATGTGTTAAATGAATATGTGAATAGACCCATCCTTTAAAACAAGTTAGGGACATAGACAAAACATTTGATTTGGGGAGAGGACAAGAAGTAGGAAGCAATCTGGTATCAGTGTTTGTTCCAATGAGTGTAATTATTGTGTAAATTGTGGCTCTTGACAAAAATCTCTGCGTCCTGTTGCGATGTTGTTAATGTCCCAGGAAGAAGCCTGCTTTCTGCCGTGTGATTGCTTACAAAGATGCTGCCGCCTTTCCCCTCCTTTTCCCACAGGAGGTGGGCAATTTGCCAGTGTTTCATTTTCAAGTGCCATTGTTCACCTAGAGCTTTAGGAAAAGCTCTCGATTTTTTATTGTTAAGCCAAGCCTAAGCGCTGATCTTTTAAAAAAATTCCTGCAACATTTTATAACAAATGTAGCAGGCAACCAACATTAGCCACTGTGGCTCAGATAGGTCTGTCACTTGGTTTTTAACTTAAATAATTTAGTAATTTATGCAGCCTCTGTAATAGTTTATCGGTTTGTGAAATCTGCGTGAAAAATTCATGGGAAAAATTATGAATTTAGGGTTGTTTTTGTAATACCTTTCCAACATCATTTCATTAGTTAGGATCCTGACAACAAAGCAACAAGGTAATGTTTATGATCGGATTTAATCCTTTCAACATCATGCTTTGCGTTGCTACTATGTCCGAGACTCTAAAGAGTAAAGCTCTGATTGTCCTGCAGTCTAAGGAAATAAGATACAGTTATTCATTAAATAAATTGAAGCATGGACTAAAGATGTTAGTGATCACTGAGTGGGAGCTCATGCTGGGACCTTCTGTGAATTAGCTTTGGCAGTCTGGGATTAATTTTTCTTATTTAACACACACGACACACTTTAGAGGGAGGGTAATTTCCTAAGTTTTATCACGAAGGCTGAAGTATGGTCAAAATCGATGCCTGAATTTGAAATGGTTGTACGCAAAATGTAAAACAGACAGTCTTTGCTTTTATCACTCCTAACGGCCCTTTCGGCTGGTTCCCATCTCACCATCCTATGTCATGTCTTCCTTACCTCCCAGCACTTCTGATCTGTCACTGGTCCAAGGCCCCCATTGTGACAGCACCCTTAGACTCCCAACCTTTCCCATGTCCCTTATTCTCAGTTCAAAAATTTCCTTCAAACTATATATTCCTTTTGAATCCTATCTAGAGAGCAAGGACATTGATTTGTGTTTAAGAGTTAATAGCTGGTATTAGCTATTAATGGGACGCCGTCCCAGATACAATTTGCATTTAAGCAGCTGCCTTTAACGGAAAGAGCTGGAGGATGCAGAGGACTTCAGACTCTCAGGCTGGGCAATTGAGTTATTTTTGGTTACCAAGCTGGTCTTAATACCCCTCAGGTGTTTAATCTGTGTAGGAGACATTAAGAGGGAGAAACAGAAATAAAGAAGGCTTTTATTTGATTCCCAGCTCTGCAAATAACTAGCTTTGTGACCCTGAGCTAGTTTTTTTAGTGTCCTCAACCATAAAATAGCGCTAATAAGGTTTTATGAGGTCTAAATGAGTAGGATAGCTAAAACTCCTGAAAGGCCTATTATTAAAATGTCAGTTAGAAATCTCTTGGTGACAAATGACAGAAATTCTTCTCAAACCAGATATTTGCATCCCACCTGCAATGTGCATTTCTTAGCAGGCAAAACAAGGAATTCTGATATGGGTAGTAACTGGATCATACCCACTCTTTTAGGGGTCCAAGCAATATCGCATCGGGATTATAAAATGAGGGGCAGGAAAAGTTAGAGAACGTTATAGTCCAGATCTAAAATCATCCAAGATGAAGGTAGCGAGCTCAACAGGCCAAAGGGTACGCATAAAGATTAAGAGATGTCATGCTTAAACAGAATTGTCCCCTAAATCTCTAACTATTTAAAGAAAATCTTTGAACTTGGAATGACTTCAGTTAAGAGAAATAAAAAAATATTACCTAACATCAGGGGAAATGGTTGAACCTCTATTAGTAATGTTACCAAACCAGAGTAAAATTGTAAATGCATCATCATTGTATATCTATAGAAGAGTAATGATTTTGCCTTCTTTGAAAAGTGTTTTTTCAATAGTATTCTTTTTTATCATGTAAGATCAGAAAACTTCTGTGTATGTGCTTCAAATGATAAGAGTGAAAGAGAAAAATAATGCCTTTGTGTTATTATGAACACAGTGACCTTGCACACCTCTGAGACTATCGTAAGGCCCACTCAGGTGAGGGGCCACTTGACCACACTGCAGCCATCTTAACTCAGTTCTCTTGACTCATCTAGGAACACGTGTGAAGGAAAGTGAGTCTGAATGATGTTTTTCTGGACATTGTTCTTGCTGGTAGATTCCTGTCACACCTATTGCCCCATGTTTCATACCCTATACGTCCCAGACAATGTGGCACCTGGTTAGTTTAAAATAGCACATTATGGTCTGAAGCACCTGACCGTAATCAGAGTGGAAAGTTAAGTAAGAAACCACCCTTGGTCAAAACCTGATTGGATAGAAGCTACCCCTGGTTAGTAGATTGAAAAGTGCATAAATTAGGAGGAATGCCTCCTTGTTTGTAAAACTTTAGTCCGTTTATCATTACAATCTTTGCTTCGTGTGATGTGTTCAATTTTTTGCCTGACATCTTCGAGAACGCACGGACCACTTTCAGCATTTTATTTTCTATCACAGAGATCTCAGAAGTATGTTTGGAGACTTACTTATTTTTGGGAATAGCAGTCTCATTTAACAAAACCAATACCTTTTTTCATGTAAAGTCACAAGAATGGCGTGGGGAACCCAAAATGTAGCCAGGTAGAAAAGTTTAAAGAAACTGAATAATGCATTTTTGCAAAGAAAGAAAAAGAAAATTGAAGAAAATATTATATTACTATGCAAATCTGTAAGAGGCTTTGCATGCAGGATTATGACTATTCCCATGAAAGGTGGAGTGTGTTTCCCCTCACCTAACTGCAAATGTCATGACTGACTTCCCATGAATAGTTTGAGGACGAAATGACACAATGACATCCATGGCCAGGTTTTTCAAGAGGATAGAGCATCCTCAGTTGTCTCCTGGGACAATTATCCTTGAACCCCAGACACTATTTTGTGAGAAGAGAGTCTCTGCTCACAAAGAGAGCCCATCTGTACATATTCAGGCCCTCAGCCCCACTTAAGATCCAGTCAACTACGAGCATCAACCATCTGACGTTTGAGTGAAGATGATTTCAGCTCCCAAACTTTTGGCCTCCCTAGCTGAAGCTAAGTACAGTGGAGACAAGTGGGTGATTGTTTAGCCCTAACCAACTTGTAAATCTGTGATCAAATTTTTTGTTGTTTTGTTTTGTGTTGGTTTTTTAGCCACTATGCTTTAGGTTAGTTTCTTAGGCAGTGAGAAGTATTACAAAGAACTATTATATCTTAAAGGATTGTCACTAAATATTTGGTGATAATAACATGGAAATCAATTTTGATTGACTATAAGAAAGACTTTTATAATGGAAATCTATCCAGAAAATAAATACATCTTAGAATAGGAGAACTTAATTTGGGTAGAATTGTGCCTTACATTTATCATGTGAAAGTTTTTTTTTCTTTTTTCCAGAGAAGGAAACATGGAGCATGTAAGGTCAAACAATTTGTTTCTATACTTTTGCCCAAAGGAGAAGCAAGAAAGCCTAAATCTGAACCATCTTCCTATTTCAATCAGAAAGTCTTGGGTTTCCCGCAGCAAGAACTCTTCAAAGAGGGTAATTTCTTATTTTTCATGAGGGCAGTAATAAATGTGGTACAAAGGAATAAAAAGCTAGACAGGCTTTTTAACTAGATAAGATACAAGGACCTTTCCATCACTGACATGTCATGATTCTATAACTTACAAAGGGCATGTATTTGTAGACCTATGCAAAATAATAGTCTTTCCTCTAGCATATTCTTAGACTTCTATGTTCTACGTGGTCCCTGTCTCTCAGATTAGTAATGCAAATTTTTATGGTTTTCAATATGCCAAAGTTGCTAGTTACTAAAGTTACTAAAGCTGTTGCACAAATTTTAGTATCCACTGACTTGTTCTACTGACATTTGTTTTCTTTTTTTTTTTTTTTTAAATCATAGCTATGTACATTAATGCAGTCCAGTCATGGGGTACAGTGTGCTGGTTTTGTATACAATTTGAAATATTTTCATTAAACTGGTTAACATAGCCTTCATGGCATTTTCATAGCTATTGTGTTAAGACATTTATATTCTGCATTTAGAAAGATTCACATGTACCCTTGTAAGATGGACCATAGGTGTGGTCCCACCAATCGCCCTCCCACCACACATGCTCCCCCTTCCTCTCCCCTCCCTCTCCCCATCCCCATATTTTGGGGCTATAATTGGGCTATAGCTTTCGTATGAAAGTTATAAATTAATTTCATAGTAGGGCTGAATGCATCGGATACTTTTTCTTTCATTCTTGAGATACTTTGCTAAGAAGAATATGTTCCAGCTCTATCCATGTAAACATGAAGAAGGTAAAGTCTCCATCTTTCTTTAAGGCTGCATAATATTCCATGGTATACATATACCACAATTTATTGATCCATTCATGGATCAGTGGGCACTTGGGCTTCTTCCATGATTTAGCAATTATGAATTGGGCTGCAATAAAC
The DNA here is from genome assembly GCA_963574575.1 of Galagoides demidoff. Classification (NCBI taxonomy): domain Eukaryota; kingdom Metazoa; phylum Chordata; class Mammalia; order Primates; family Galagidae; genus Galagoides; species Galagoides demidoff. The sequence continues at coordinate 33,262 of CAUYQV010030290.1, read as the reverse complement.
ATTCTCGTACAAATATCTTTGTCATAATGTGATTTTTGGTCTTCTGGATATATACCTAGTAGAGGAATTGCAGGATCAAATGGCAGGTCTATTTTTAGTTCTCTAAGTGTTCTCCAAACATCTTTCCAAAAGGGACACATTAGTTTGCATTACCACCCGCAGTGTAGAAGTGTTCCCCTTTCTCCACATCCACACCAGCATCTCTGGTTTTGGGATTTTGTGATGTGGGCTAATCTTACTGGAGTTAGATGATATCTCAAAGTAGTTTTTATTTGCATTTCTCTGATGATTAATGATAATGAGCATTTTTTCATATGTCTGTAGGCCATGTGCCTGTCTTCTTCGGAGAATATCTTCTCCCATTCTAAGGACTGTCTGCTTGATTTACTTACTGTGTTCTTGGCTGTGCAGAAGTTTTTTAGTTTGATCAGGTCCCAGTAGTATACTTTGATGTTGCTTTGATTGCCCGAGGGGTCCTCCTAATAAAATTTTCGCACAGACCGATTTCTTTGAGTGTTTTCCTGACACTTTCTTCTAATACTTTTACACTTTCATCTCTTAAATTTAAATTTTTAATCCAGTGAGAGTCTATCTTAGTTAATGGTGAAAGGTGTGGGTCCAGTTTCAATCTTCTACAGGTCACCAGCCAGTTCGCCCAGCACCTTTGTTCAATAAGAAATTTTTTTCCCACTCAATGCTTTTAATTGGTTTGTCAAAGATTAGATAATAGTAAGTAGCTGGGTTCATCTCTTGGTACTCTATTCTGTTCCATGCTTCTACCTCTCTGTTTTTGTGCCAGTACCATGCTGTTTTGATTACTATCGATTTATAGTATAGTCTGAGGTCTGGTAGCATGATTCTTCCTGCTTTGTTTTTATTTCTGAATAATGTCTTAGCTATGCGAGTTTTTTTCTGATTCCATATAAAATTAAGTATTATTTTTTCTAGATCTTTAAAGTATGACAGTGGAGCTTTAATAGGGATTGCCTTAAAATTACATATTGCTTTAGGTAGTATGGACATTTTAACAATATTGATTCTTCCGAGCCATGAGTATGGTATGTTTTTCCATTTGTTAACATTTTCAGCTATTTCTTTTCTTAGAGTTTCGTAGTTCTCTTTATAGAGATCTTTCATGTCCTTTGTTAGGTAAACTCCCAAATATGTCATCTTCTTTGGCACTACTATAAATGGAATAGAGTCCTTGACTGTTTTTCAACTTGACTATTGTTGGCATATATGAAGGCTACAAATTTATGAGTGTTGATTTTGTAGCCTGAGATGCTGCTATATTCCTTGATCACTTCTAAGAGTTTTGCAATAGAATCCTTGGTGATTCCAGATATACAATCATATCATCTGCGAAGAGTAAAAGTTTGATCTCCTCTGACCCTATACGGATACCAGTGATCATCTTTTCTTCCCTAATTGCGATGGATAAAACTTCCATTACAATGTTAAAGAGCAGAGGAGACAATGGAAAAACTTGCCTGGTTCCTGATCTAAGTGGAAATGATTTCAATTTAACTCCATTCAATACGATATTGGCTGGAGGTTTGCTATAGATGACCTCTATCAGTTTAAGAAATGTCCCTTCTATACCAATTTTCTTAAGTGTTCTAATCATTAAGAGGTATTGGATATTATCAAAAGCTTTTTCTGCATCAATTGAGAGAATCATATGGTCTTTGTTTTTTAATTTATTTATGTTATGAATTATATTTATGGATTTATGTATGTTGAACCAACCTTGGGACCCTAGGATAAAACCTACTTGGTCGGGTGTATACTTTTTTTGATGTGTTGCTGGATTCTGTTTGTTAGGATTTTGTTGAATATTTTCACATCAATATTCATTAGTGATATTGGTCTATAATTTTCTTTTCTTTTTGGGTCTTTTCCTGGTTTGGGGATCAAAGTGATGTTTGCTTCATAGAATGTGTTGGGTAGTAGTTCTTATTTTTCTACATTTTGGAAAAGGTTAAGTAATATGGGTACTAGTTCCTCTTTAAAGGTTTGGTAGAATTCTGATGTGAAGCTATCTAGTCCTGGGATTTTCTTTTTAGGGAGATTTTGTATAGTTGATGCTATTTCAGAACTTGATGTAGGGTGTTCAACATTTCCACTTCCTTCTGGCTAAGTCTGGAAGGTGGTGTGCTTCCAAGTATCGGTCAATTTTCTTCAGATTTTCGTATTTCTGAGAAGTTTCTTTAATATTCATTAAGGATTTTTTGGTTTCAAAGAGGTCTGTTATTATCATCATCTTTACCATTTCTGATTTATGAAATTAGAGATTTTACTCTTTTTTTTTTTTTTTTGGTTAGGTTGGCCAAAGATTTATCTATTTTATTGACCTTTTCAAAAAACCAACTTTTTGATTTATTGATCTATTGTATAATCCTTTTGTTTTCAATATCATTTAATTCTGCTCTAATTTTGGTTATTTCTTTTCTTCTGCTGGATTTGGGGTTAAAATATCCTTCCTTTTCCAGTTGTTTGAGATGTCCCATTAACTTGTTAACTTCCTTTCTTTCCATTCTCTTAAGGAAGACTTGCAGTGATATAAATTTCCCTCTTAGGACTGCCTTAGCAGTATCCCAGAGGTTCTGATAATTTGTGACTTTATTATTGTTTTGTTCCAAAAATTTGGTAATTTTCTTCTTAATTTCGTCTCTAACCCATCTATCATTCAGCATAAGGTTATTTAGCTTCCATGTTTTTGTATGAGTCTGCAGATTCCTGTTGTTACTGAGTTCAACTTTTATTCCATGATGGTCCAAGGAGCTGCAAGGAATAATTTCTATTCTTTTAAATTTGCTGATGTTAGACTTGTGACCTAAGATGTGATCAATTTTGGAGTATGTTCTGTGGGTAAAATATGTATTCAGTTTTGTTAGCATGAAATGTTCTGTAGATGTCTGTTAAATCCAAATGTTGGATGGTTAAGTTTAAATCTAAAATTTCTTTGCCCTGCTTCTTACTGGTGGATTTATCCAACACTGCCAAAGGAGTGTTGAAGTCCAACTATGATAGTGCTGGAAGAAATCAAGTTGCTCATGCCTGTTAGAGTGTCTTTTATAAATTGAGGTACATTCTGGTTGGGTGCATAAATATTAATGATTGAAATCTCATCATATTGAGTATTACCCTTAACAAATATAAAATACAGTCCTTGTCCTTGCTTACTTTTGTTGGTTTAAAGCCTATTGTGTCTGTGAATAAAATTGCAACACCTGCTTTTTTCTGCTTTCTATTTGCCTGGAATATAGGTGACCATCCATTCACCCTGAGTCTATTCTATATTTATCTTTTTAGGTAAGATGAGATTCTTGTATGCAGCAGATATCTGGCCTGAGTTTTTGTATCCAGTCAGCCAACCTGTGCCACTTTAGAGGACAATTTAAGCCATTCACATTAATTGAGAATATTGATAAGCCTGGTAAAATTTTGGGTATCGAGTTTTTCAGAAGTCCAGTGGACATTTCTAATCCTTTGCCACTGTGGAAGTTGGAATTTGATCAGAAGTTTCTGAGTGAGTTTCCTTTTGTGGTGGAGGATTGCACTGGTCATTATGGAAGGTAGGTCTGAGAATTTCCTGGAGAGCTGGTTTAGTTATGGCAAATTTCTTCAACATGTGAATGTCATTTCTCCATCATAGATGAAACTCAGTTTAGCTGGGTATAGGACCTGGGTTGAAAGTTGTTTTATTTTAGGAGATTAAAAGTCGATGACCACCTTCTTCTAGCCTGAAAGTTTTCAGCAGAGAGACCTGCAGTCATTCTAATATTCTTCCCCTTGTAGGTTATGGTTTTCTTATGTCTGGCTGCTTTTAGAATTTTCTCTTTCATATTAACTTTAGTCAAGTTAATTATGATGTGCCTGGGGGATGTCTTATTTAGGTTGAGTCATGCTGGGGTTCTGAAACTGTCTGCTATCTGAATTTCAGAATCTCTTGACATATCTGGAAAGTTCTCTTGCATATTTTCATGAAGAAGAGCCTCTGTGTTTTGTGAAGCAACTTTGTCATCTTCAGCAATTCCAATAAGGTGAATATTAGTTTTCTTTGAATTATCCCAGAGCTCTCTGAGAGAATGATCCATTTTTGCTCACCATTTCTCTTCCTCTGTGAGCACTTGGTAGTGTTCAAAAGCTTTGTCTTCAATGTCAGAGATCTTTTCTTCTGCCTGCTCCATTCTGTTAGTGAGGGATTCTACTGTATTTTTCAGATCTTTGAGGGCTGCAAACTCTTGCCTCAATGTGTCAAAATCTTTGGTCATTTTATCTTTGAAATCATTGAATTCTTGAGACATCTTTTGAATAATTTGAAATTCTGATTCCCTCTTTTCCTCCATCCTGTTGATCTTATTTGCTATCTAGACTCTGAACTCGATTTTTGACATCTTAGCTGTCTGTTTATGGATGGGGTCTTCAGTTTTATCTTCCATGTCCTTCCTTGAGGGGATTGATCTACTCTGGTTATTCATGTTGCCGGAGTTTTTCCACTGATTCTTCCCCATGCTTAATTTACACTATTTGGCCTTTCTCCTGGAGCTTTACCAAGGAACAGTACAGTGTTACGGCCTGAGAAACTAGAGGCCTCCTTGGTTTGGTGGGGATAAGTCACTCTGTCTTATTTTCAGCTGGCCTCTGTTCTACCCTAGTAAGTCAGTTACTCTGGGTTGAAGTCTCAGTTGTGGAGATACACCAGCAATTATGTCACCTTTCCCCCAAAGACAACAATTGGAAAATGAAAATCACAACTTCTCACAACCACATACCCAGTGTAGCGCTTTGGATAGTCCTCGGGTGATTGCCTCAGTTCAAGAAGTCCAAATTAATTGTCCCAGTCAGCACTGGTCTCAGGTGGGGGAGTTCAAAAGGTCTCTGGCAACTAGATAGCAGGGGTCTGCTGGCAGCTCAGGTATGACTGGCTCTGGTGCTCTGTGAGGTCAGAAGGACCAACCCAGCAAATAAATAAGTTTGGGAAGGTTGATGCCTCCTTCCCCACCTTGCACCTCTGTCACACCCTATCACTGGTAACCCCAGTGAGGTTGGGGTTATGACCCAGTTCCCCCCAATGAGCAGATGCCAAAGGGGGTTATGTCTGCCTGAGTCAGAGAGAGATCTATGTCTCCTCAGCCAGGTCTCTGTTCTCGGCCAGTATCCGGCAGGGGGAGGTGAGGCCTGACAACCTCAGGTGCTTAATGGAGGTGAGGTGGTTCACTCAGTTCCAGCCCTGCCCATGATTGATATTGCTGGCAGAACAGAACAACTTCACAGAGTTTGTTTCTGTCCTGGTTATCAGACACTGCTTGAGGTGACAGAAACAGAAACCATGACTCAGTTCCAGGCAGTGGCAAGCAGTTGGAGCTCACACTGAGCTGTCAGTTCCTGCTTCTGCCCACCCACCTTTGTCTCAGCTATGATCCCCTGGGGGCCAGGTGCGTCTCAGCCTCAGTAAAGCAGACCTCTGGCTCAGTCCCTCCCTGGAAGTCTGCCAGCTCTGTGCACATATTCTAGTCCCCATGCTCCTTTATTCACGTCCCAGATCCATCTGCTAGTAGCTGCCACCGGAGAGGGTACCTGGCTTCCTAGTTCCAGAGAGACCGGGAGTGTCTGTCTGGGATAGCTGCCCCAGGCACATGAGCCCTATTGTTCCTGTTGCTGCTGTTGTTCTACTCCTGGGGGCACCTCTGCCACTCCTGTATGGTTTCCTCTCAGCTGACCATCCTCTCCTTACTCCCATGCCACAGAATCAGCACAGCTGAGCAAGGGCCCTTACCCTGTCCACACCTCTCAAAAAAATGCCCAAGAATCTGGACTCCAAGGGGGACAGGCTTCCAGACCTCAGGGTGAGTGTGGAGAGTGCTGGGAGTTCAAAGTTTCAGGTAGACAATATATACAGTTTTATACAGTTTTATGCCTGGCAGGAAAGTGCCATGGCACCCCAGTACAGGTAGGAGGTCCAGTTTTTAGAGGGTTTCTCCCATAGGATGGAATGGGAGGACATTTGAACTCTGCTCACTTGTTTGTATGGAGTTTACTATACCCTTATTATGGGGGAGGGGACTCTTTGGGGTCACAACTTGCCTCAGCAGGCTTGATATGTGTTCTTCAGCCTTCTCTCGGCTTAGCTCCAAACCATCAGTTTACTTGCTAAACTTCTGTCTTTTAACTCTCCTTCTGGATGGGACCTTAGTGGAAAGCTGGCCGCAGTCTGCCATATTATCTCCACCCCCTCTTCTACTGATATCTGTAAAGAACCTATACATACTCCATATAAATGCTATTAATTTCAGCTCATCCAATCTATATGCTTCCAAATGTACTTTCATCTTATTTAATTCTCATACTCATTGACTTTTCAGACAATTTTTAAATATTTGCAAAAGGTCATAATTATTTAACTAGTTGCATTGATTTATAGATTAATTAGGAAAAATCAAAAGAAGTAGAATGAAAATATATTTTAATTGTAGAAAAATGTAGTAATTTTTGGCACAAAGCTACATTGGTATATTAGAACCAAACTTCCATAAAGTGACATAGTTGCTTTGTTTTTTCCATTATTATAACTAAAATTTTTGAGATGCCTAAGGAAAAAGAAAATCAAAGAAAAAGGCAAAAATTTTCCAGAATGGAGAGCATTAAAATGCTCCTATATGCAAATTTAAAGAAAGCAATTGGGGATAGGTGTTGACAGGACAGATCTTTAGGCAGACTGTCCAGATTCATAGGTCAGTGAGTGACATGTTCCTATTTCTTCATGGTCTTACCTGGGTTGAGTAAAATAACCTCTTTTTATTTTCTTCATTTGTAAAATGTGGTGGTTAGAATAGTACCATCTTCACATGGATATTGTGATGATTCCAGTGCTTAGTATTTATAACAGTACTTAGAACAATGATTTGCCATGGATATGTATTTATAATTAAAACATGAACATGTAGTAATACTTTGAGTATTCCATTCAATAAATATTTAGTAGGAAGCTCAATTTTGTAAATTTACCTGGTATTTTCTTTGGATATTAATGAATAAAAGAATTTAGAATTTGAGACCATTAGTAATTTACCCATTTCTTTCTTTCTTATTTTAAAATCCTATAAACTTTTGAAACTAAGATGGTTTACTATCATGACCTAGCTGTTTAAATTTAATCTATACTATTCATTTAGTTTTAATCTAGTCAAATCTACTTCTACACTTCAAGTTTTTTGCTTTTGAGATCTTGTGAAATTTTTATATTTACCCCAGGAGTAGGATGACAATATGCTCCTAATTTTTTACTACATTTATAGTATTACCTCTCACTCATCTTTAATCTACCTGAATTTAAATTTCTTTTGTGGTATGAAATAGACATTTAGATTTCTTTTCATCCATATAATTAGCCAGTCTTCCTAATGTCATCTGTCAAGCTATTCATGTATAATTCTTTGTCATATACCAAGTGCCTGTATGTGCATTGTTCTCTGTCTGAACCCTTGAATGTGATCTGTTGGTCTATTTCTTTTACTTCTGCTATGAATTTGTGGTTTTATATATTTATAGAAATAGCTGCTCTTTCCTGAGCAACATGTATTAATTAATGATGGTAACTATTAAGCTATAAAGTGTATTGACAAATGTTCTCTAAAACAAATGAAAATGTGAAAGAAATGCAGACATTGAGGGATAAAGTGAGGTGCGGAAAAAATGTGGATGAACAGAGAAGCAGAAATAAGCAAACATTAGTCCTTAAATTAAATGCTTGTTAATTTGCAAAGTGAAACTATTCTTAGAATTAGGTACCTAATCTCCAGGAGATTGACCATATGTGACATGCAGACAGCTGTTTTAGCCCATTTCTAATCTACTTGAGATACCAGGTTAAATTACCAATGCAAAACCTGATCATTAGCAACAGATCCTGAAGAATTAGACATCATAACACAAATATCTTCCACGAGGCCAGGATGCTTTGGTGTTACACTGACAGGTGAAGTATGCAGAGCATGTCATCCTCACCTTCCCAGGCTTGGTTGTAGACCTGAGATAAGAAAGAGGATGAATGAAGACTTTGACAAAAGGAACTAAATCACGTTAAAAATGTAAATAACCCAAAATGCTTCTTGGAATGTGGCATATATTTGTTAATGCATTGTTATCTCTAGACAACATTTTGAAAACGTATCCCTTTCTGTCTGCTGTTAATAGTGTAATCGTCTTTTATCCCAGATTTTCATAAGAATTCTGGAGGATTTGAGAAAGACCAATTAATCAATGCCAGAGTGGATAATGATTTATGACCAGAATGAAAATAGGAGTGCATTCCTTTCAATGTGGTCCCTTCTCCCCATTGTCCAGACTTTTTCTTTTCTTTTTCTTGGAATGACTCCAAACATCTTGCTAGCAAAGAGGGTGGGGTTTTTTTTTGTTGTTGTTGTTGTTGGGTTTTTTTTTTTTTTAGATAGCCAAGTTGTTTATTGAGCCACTGAGTTCACTCAGCATCCACAATTCCTGTGGTACAAGGAAAATAGGAAAGAAAAAAACTTAGTGTAAATCTTCAGATATGGAGTATGTCATTAGCTGGTTCAGCAAGTCACAGAATGAGCTTGGAATGTGAACACATTGTATGTGGAATGTATGTTTATGTCTGTCTGGTTTAAAATATATGAGGTAATCTCTAGCTATCCAAGCATTTTTGTTATGCTGCCACATTTGTACCCAGGTATTTTGACAATATTGCTGGCATAGCATTTCTACCCCAAATAAAATACATATCCATATATTTTTGCCTTGCCTTCTATTTTTATCTTTCAAGATAACTAGACAAAATGTTCAATCAGATTTCATCATGCTTTGTTTCTAAATCAGAAAATGTTTAACATATACCACATCACTGATGTGTATCACAGGAAAAGGTAATATCTTATTTCTTTCATGAGTGATTATGGGATACTACTTTTATACTGTTGAGATTTATGTTACACTTTTCAACAAGAGCTACAGCAGGATGGTGAAATGAACAGCAATAAAGTTGGCGAACTGGATACTGCTGTGTGTGTCTAATGTCTATAAAGGAGTCTGCTTTTATGCAAATACAAATTGGCTGTGAAGCTTGTAAGTCTGGAATCTAAACATTTAGCATGTGTCCTCTGCATGACCCAATGTAATTTGAAAGACAGAGTGAATGCAACGTGTAGAAGAGGCAAGGACTGCAAAGGAAAATACTAATGTAATTTATAGATATTTGTTAAAGGTCTTAGCCTATTAAAGAGACTTAGGAATGAAACGATTGCAGAATCATAATCTTTGTAAGGAAAGAAGAGGGAAATCTTGTTATTATTTTTTCTGTAGCAATAATAAAGGTTAATTAACACCAAACACTACCTTTGGTGTGGAGTAAATAGATGATTTTATTGTATCAAGGGTTTTTGTGAATACTAAGAGGGCTCCTTTTGTGAGAAGGGTTAGTAAGCAACAGCAGAAGTAGGCCCAGTAAATATGATCATCTTGAAGTGCCTGCTGCAATCTGATATTTGGAACACACAGATCATTATTAATCATATGAATGAGAGAGATTATGGGGTCTCAAACAAACCTGATGTAATGGAAACTCTTTTTATGTTCTTGTACTGGGTATCTATTGTTTGATCTGCCCAACTCTACTTCTTCTAGTATCCCCCTTATTTATTCATAAGTTTCTCAACAGTGGCCATATTATCAAGAATCTATCTTCTAAGCACCGTCATTGACCACAGAGTGAGACCCTAACCAAAGCTGGTAAAAATATAGTTCCTTAATTTCTGACTGATGTTCACTGCTCCCATTTGGGTACTTGGTCACACCAGACTAATTAGGAAAATTTCATCTTTAAGATTTTAAATCTTAAGATGAAAAACAGAGAAGCCATTAAAAGCTATACTTTCTACCACGTAGAGAATATCTTTATAACTTTGTAAATTAAGAAAAATGTATTGGTAGACTAATGGAATCTTAGTTAATACATAAAGAGAATTCTGCAGTCCATTAAGCCCTGTCTTTGGAGTTCCTAAGCCTCAACTGCACCCCAGCCCTTCCCAATACATTGAGGTTCTAAATATATTGGAGGTTCTTCTAGTCCTTAAATTCATTGAGCTGAAATATGACCTGTTTTGTCTAATTAATACAACCTGTTATTTTTTCACTTATAAACAGAATTCCCACCTAACTTACTTAGCAAGATCAAAGACTTTTAGACATCCTAGAAAAGGCATTGTGTTCCGCTAACTACAAGGAATGAAAAAAAATCATGGTACCAGGTTTGGTACTCAAATTTAATTTTTTACTTAATAAAATCATGTATTTAAACCATGTTTTAGAAGCCAAATAATCCTAAAGAGTGTTCATTGGTGAAGCATGACACAAATCAGCACAAACACAATTATATGTGATTATGTCACTAGAAGAAATTTAATCATTTTTATTTGTATTCTAGTTCACCAAAATCTTTGGAGGTTTTCTTCATATCAATGAGTGGAAAATGTAGCTGGATACATACTGATTTAAGAAACAACAAGAAAAATTAAAAATGGACAGATGTGAATTGCTCATCTCTCCACAGAGCAAGTTCAAATATCTTTTTGTTTTTTTTTTGTTCACATATATTTCTATAGCAGCTTACTTGGAGCAAGCATTGCACTTGCAAGGAGGAGTGTGTTAAAGAAACTGTACAATAGTATAAAAATATGGAACTCTTGATCTAATGGATAAAAGCCATAGTTAATCCAAACAGCATAAACTCAAGGCATAAAATTCCAGCATACTAAGTCCTGGTGTCATACAGCAAGTTTTTTTGTTAGAACTTTCTGCAATGGTGGGTCTGTTCTATTCTGTCCAATATTGTATCCACTAGATATGACATGTGGCTATTGAGTACTTGAAATGTGGCTAATACTTAAGGACTGAAAATTCTGTTTTAAATAATTTAAATTAAAATAGTTCCACATAGCTATAGATACTGTATGGCGAGCACAGAATGGACATTACTACATTTGGAATCCTTGTACAGCATAGTAGTCTTCTGTGTGTAGTATGTAATCAGCAAGTGTTGACTGTAGATTCTATTGATTAGATTGCTGATGATCATAGAAATAACTACAGGTCAACCATGATGAAGGTAAGGAAAAAAATAAAAGGTTTCTTCTCAAAGAGTAAGCATGAAATCAACATGAAACTGGAAAATTTTGCACAAATCAGGAATGGTATAAGAACAATAATCAGGACAGGTGCCTATGGCTCAAAAGGGTAGGGCGCTGGCCCCATATGCCAGAGTTGGTGGGTTCAAACCTAGCTGAGGCCAAAAAAAAAAGAAAAGAAAAAAGAAAAAGAAAAAAGAAGGAATAATCATTCTACTACTATATCAAATAAAGAAATGAGATAGAGGCATTCATTAAAGTGACACAAAAACTGTATTGAATTTGGTATATAATCCGAGATTTCAGGTGGTCTTTGGGAATGTATACAATAATACTGATGATAAATTGCTAAATGTGTGATAAGCAGAAGTCAATCTGTCTATTAGGATCTTTGGCTTTTATCTAGCAGTCTCCACTTTAACCTTTTGTCTTCTTCATTTTCTACATGTACCATAAACCTACCTAATTCATAGCTTGCTCCCCCAAATCAATTTTCCCAAGGACTAAAAGAGGCAGCATGGAGAATTTTGGCTTGAACTCAGAGCTCTGATTTTTATGAGAGAGAGAGAGTGAAAGGGAAGGATGCTTGGGGAGAAGAATGAGGAGGAAGAGAGGAAGAAGAAAAGGAAGAGACAAAAAGAAAAAAGGGAAAGGAAAGGTAGTAGGAGGGGGAGGAGATCAGGGAGAAGAAAAGAAAAGAGAACCTACCTGAATCATTTTGTGAAAATAAAAATATTTAAATTCACAAAAGTGTCTTGGAAAAGAAAAGGTACTCAAAATATGGGAGGTATCAGTGTAGTGTTCTGCTACCCAAATCCCATTTTTTTCATATCTTTGTGTATTGATTTGGGAATTTCATATAATCTCAATCCTTGGCTTCCTCTTTCCTATCTTCTTCAAGTCTGTATATGGATTCCCTGGTCTCCTCTATATGGCACTCAGCCTATCCGACTTTCTTGAATTAATCATAATTGAGCCACATATTCCTAGCAGCCATATCAGCCTTTTTCTTAATTCCAGCCCACCCCAGTGGGGGCTTTGAATTGTTACGTCCTCATACTGATCATTATTTTCCCCCCAAGTGTCCTTTGCTGCTGATTTCTGTATAGCAGATATAATGTTGTGTATCCTATGGGGATGATATGAAGAATAACTTAAGGAATAAAGGAAAAATACTTTAATGACTTTAAAAACAAGTGCTCAATGCCTGATATATAATTTATAATTCCCTCATGGCTATTAAGTATTTGCAGGTACTGTCTTCCAGGGCCTAATGATCAGTGCCTGTGTATCATCTAACCAGTGGTTCTCAACTTTCCTAATGCCGCAATGTATTTTCATTGTTAAAAAGGGGTCGCGACCCACAGATTGAGAACTGCGGGAATGTGCTAGTGTCACACCAGCTGTGAGGATTGATATTCACTCTATATTTCCCCCACCTTACTTTAATTTTTAGTTCAGCAATTTATTCATTTATTTATAAAATCAATCATACTAATTTTAAATGTTTTTAGAAAGAGACAGGAAACAAGGAAGCTTAGGTTAAGGACAAGAAATGAGACAATGGATATAATAAGAATGACTTAACCGGTTCAACCTTGGGAGAGGTGAAGGTAAACAAGATGGTCATGTTCAGACATGATAATAAAGACATGAGCCTTTCTGCCTGAAATGGGGGTGAGAAGGACAAAAGGAAAGAGGTCAGAGTATATTGTTCAGTTTTTGAAGCAGTGCAATTATAATCCCAGCCATCAAGAAGTATACAATAAAGGCGGAGAGACTGACACACAAACATACAAAATAGCAGAGGGTCCTAAATCCTATGTATGTGTGGATAACTAGTATTTATGAACACAAATGAGTGAAGCACTGTGCCAAATCCAGTGGTATGAAAATATACATGCAGAGGTAACTGGACAAAATCTTTAAACTCTAATCTGAGTCACTTCATGACACAATGAATTAGGCCCCTTATTTTGTAACCCAAAGGTTTGGTTATTAACTATTTAGCAGAATATTGCAGCCTAAATTATTTACAACTATCATTCTATTTTTTTATTTATCATTTACTCTCATGACATAGATAGTATTATTATCTCCCTTATACAGATAAGCTGTTGAAAAGGTTTTTGATTTACCCAAATGAGTTAGTGATGCAGCCATATTTTGGATTCTAGTTTCGAAACTCTATTTACAACACAGTGACTACACTTTCAGCTCTAGCCCAGAAGGGCTGGGTATGGAGGTGGGGGTCTTTCCTTAAGGAGTCTTCACCGAAGGGATATTGAATTTTAATTCGGTTTGAAATAGGCCAGAATGATATGTGAAAGCATCAGAAGGTGAATTTCTACTGGTTTAAGGAGCTTAAAATGACCAGGTAGAAGTAACAATTTTAGAATGCTAGACCTTTTAATTTTAAAAGGTCTTTAAAAGGTACCTGCAAATACTTTTAAGGACAAAGTGTCTATATGGGTCACTGAGAATAATAGTGAGAAAAGCCACTTCTGGCTTCCATTCCATCATGTCTGGATTCATATATCCTATCTGGAAAACATGATCATTAGTTTTAGGTATGTACCACATAGGAAGACAATTCTTCAAATGTGCGAGATGTTATCTTCAAGTTGGAACATCAGCCATGCCTCTGACTGGTCATTGCAACATGTTATTAGGCTGGTAGGCTCTGGGTGATACTGAAATAGTAGGGACAGTGATTCCTTGGAGATACTCTCAATGTCACACCCACTTTTCTGTAAAATGTGTCCTTTTGTCTGAAGAAATATTATCCAGAATAAAATGTCAGTAAACCAGACACCTTATAAGTTCTTAAATACAAACCAAGGCATAAAAGTCATGGAAGGAAAACATGCCAGAATATCTATAAATTATTGCCCATTCCAGAGTGGATGGAGATTGGTGTCATCAACTTGCCTCCAAAGTGGCTAACTGGTTCTCCTGGGAGTTTTTAATATATCAAAGGCCCAGCAGCAATCTCTGCTGCTGACAAACTGGGTGTTTGGCAATGATAATAGCAAAATGAGACTTGTTAGAATGACATCCTGCTTTTGGATAAAGGCATAAGCAGAATCTCTCCTTCTCTCCTACCATGGCTAGTCCATCCATGCATCTACTATGTAAACTCCAGTGTGAATGAGTATAGAGGGTGGCTGACATATGCTATGCTGGCTGACTCATCCTGCCCACTTGTGTTGGTGGCCGCTGTGGCACCCCGTCACCATCACCACACGAACGAAAACAGCTGGGACACAGATTAGAAGTACATGCTTGCAAGAGGTGGGCTTCCCTTAGGTGAAGGGAGAGGTTTGAGTAACCTCTTCCCTGGACTTTTATTGAAGCAATATACAACAGGTGTGGAAGCCCACATACTAGAATTACTGCTTAATGATCACTATAGTGCTCTTTCCCCAAGGGCTCAACTCCCACCCAAGGGCTCAACTCCCACCCTGTTGCACCACAAATGTCCAAGGGTCAACACCTGCTTGCTAAGGAGCCACTGCCACTGATCTTATCTCATTAAAGCCTATAGTTGCCTCAGGGCTTGTCTCCAGGCCGCAAATATCTCCATGCTAGCTCATTGATTGTCCTGCTTCCAGTGCCTCCCTCATGAACTGGTGACCACTTCTTACAAGCCTGGTGCTCAGTCACAAGGGGATTTTGGGTCCTTGGTATCAAAATAGCTTAAAGTCTGTAACAAAAACCACCATAAATTTGGAGTATTCCCTTACTTCAAAGTACATAGATCTTTGGGGGGAAGGATTGATTAAATAGTTGTGGTTTATACCTGAAGTAGCATTGCCTGGACCTTCCTCAAATGCACCTGTATTTTCAATCAAGCTTTGGTCTGAAAACTAGATGAAGGATAATGATTTTCCACTGGGTCCTTGAGCCTAGGAGTCACTGCAGGAGACTGCAGTGAGCTATGATTGGGCAACAGACCAAGACCTTATTTCAAAAACAAAAAGCAAACAAAATTTTCCACCAGAGTTGTTAACCTAAGGTCATTTGCCTTCAATTTTTTGACTCTCTATATTAAGGTACACCTTGTTGGTTGTCTATTTATTTGCTGCTTCAGAATGCCATGGTGTATTAGCCACCACCTCTGATCCCTGAAGGTCAGAGCCAAGTCCCCTTATTTCCACTTAAAACTTACTTCCCATAATGATGAATACACTCACTCTGTGTCTGATAGTTAAATAATTCCACCTTTCTTCTGCTGTTTTGTAATTCTATCATCTCCATAATAACTGAGCTTCCCTATTGCTGATCCCCTCCTAAGTGCTTTTCTTAGCAAAGGAATGTCCTCAAGGCCCTTCCAGAGAACATAGCTATCTGGTGAGTAGTTTGGTCTAATGTAATACACTCACTCTTGCATGTCTACCTCTGTGAACATTTTGATTTTTTCCACAACATTCTGCCAAAGGATTTCTGTCATCTCCTGTTAATTTATTGTGGACCATAATTATTTCCACCCTTTCAGGAACCATTCCAACAATGCATTAGAACCCAAATCCTTGCCGATGTGTTAAATTTGGATCATGAGACCAGATCATCCAACCCTTTAATCCAGCTTTATACACAAATACTACTCACTGGGATCCAGCATGCTCAAAGTATAGCCCTAGACATGTTTTCTTGGTTCCACCTGGTACATGTTACCTAGGTCCTATAGTTTCTTTAATGAATAAACCCTAACCTCTTTTAGTAGAGTCAGTGCTTTCTAGTTGGGCCATTCTAAAAGTTGGTCCTAATTATTGGGTTCTAGCTAGAAGGAGTACTCCTCAGGGGAGGTTTCAGAATCATCTTTAGGGAAAGGTATGCTTTTTTGTAATTGCAATGTTGTTATCCTCAAGCTTGGTAAGTGGCCACTTTGGTGTCATGGAAACCTAGACACAGAAAGTTCTAGGTTATCGCAGGTCCAATGTAGTCAAGCACATCTTCCCAAATATCTCTGTTGGGTCCTCAGAATCCCCCTCCTCCCCAACTTGCCAAGGATATGAGTTCAGCATTTGTTGCAGCTCTGCTACTCTCACCACTGACTTCTGGATCTGTTCCTCAGCATGGTCCACTCTGGCTCTGTTAGTGCTGCCAGGGAGGCCTTTTCACTTTCATATTGTGCCTTGAATTAGTCATGGAGTAACTGAGGTAGTCATTTCCTTTATTTAGCACATCAATGACATCTAGCAATAAAAAGCCATTAACTCTACAATTCTAAAAGCAACAATTTATCTTACAATTCCTGAATGTTAGAGATATTACCTAAGCAATACATCCTTTTTGATCTTTAAGCCATCCTGATTCACCACAGAAGAAGGTCTTGGCAACTACAAAGCAGTATTTTATTAGCAGCTACCATCCATCCAGTTTCTACCAACAATTGTACTTGTGTTGCCATCTGGCTGGGCAGGAACCTCACCCCAGAATTCCATTTCTCTTTTCTAGGACTACAGTTAAGAAGTCATTTAGATTGGATTCTCCAGGATCAAATGCTAAGGTAAGTATTTGTATGAAATGCCTTTATTAGAAAGAATTTACTGGGAAAAAAAGTGTATACAATTGGAGAAATAAAACTTGGAAAGAATGACTGTTGCTATGTTTTGACTGTGTCCCCTCCAAAATCTAAGTGTTACCAATTTGATGGTATTGAGAAGTAGTGCCTTTAAGAGGTGACTAGGCCATGAAGGTTCCTCCCTCATTAATCGTATTAAAGCCATCACTGAAGTGGCTTCCTGGATTGCTCATCTGCCTTCCAAAATAGAAGAAACAGTGTTCCTTTCCTTTGAAGGACTTTTTTTTTAAAGACAGAGTCTCGCTTTGTCACCTTGGGTAGAGTACCGTAGTGTCATAGCTTATAGCACTCTTAAACTCTTGGGCTCAAGTGATCCTCTTGCCTCAACTTTTCAAGTAGCTGGAACTACAGGTACCTGCCACAATGCCCAGCTATGTTTTGCTATTTTTTAGTAGAGACAGAGTCTAGCTCTTCCTTAGGTTGATTTTGAACTTCTGCGTTTAAGCAATCCACCAGTTTTGGCTCCAAGAGGACTTGGATTACAGGCGTGAGCCCTTCTTAATGTCTTAGGGTGTGGTACGAAGAAAAGCCCCACAGGAAGGAGCCAAATTATTTTTCTATTACTGCACAAGAAACTATTGCATCTTAATGACTTAAAATAACATCCACTACCTAGCTTATAATTT
This sequence comes from Galagoides demidoff, assembly GCA_963574575.1. Classification (NCBI taxonomy): domain Eukaryota; kingdom Metazoa; phylum Chordata; class Mammalia; order Primates; family Galagidae; genus Galagoides; species Galagoides demidoff. Next base: position 15,887 of record CAUYQV010030290.1, on the reverse strand, counting down.
TGTACATCAGGAATCCAGGCATCCCCAACTGGTTTCTTTGCTTAGGAGGTCAGAAATCTGAAATGAAAACATCAGCCAGGCTGAACTCTTACCTGGAAACTTAGAAAACAGTTTCTTGTGATTATAGAACTGAAGTCTCTGTTTCCCTGTTGATTGCACTGCGATCACTCACAGCTCTTCAAGTCTGCTCAGTAACCTTTGAACAAGTCCTCTATCTCCAACGTCGGCAATGGCCCTTTGAGTCCTTCATATGCTTCATCTCTGTCTGATTTTCCCTTCTACCAGGTGGAAAATATTCTTTACCATTAAAAGGCTTACATGATTAGGTTAGGCCCACCTGGACTATCTCCCTCTATTAAAGTCAATTGATTAAAAGGCTTAATTAAATCTGCAAAATCGCTTTGTCACCTAACATAGCAGAGGCTGGGAAGTAGTCCCTTAGAGCAGAGATCATGGAGACCATGTTAGAATTCCGTCCATCACAGTCTGTTACAGTGTTGCCATGTAGTAAAATATTTAAATCAACTGTTTGTTAAAAAAATAGTAATAATATACCCATGAGATTATTATAAAGATTAAAAGAGAAAATTCATGGAAACATATTTGCATACTGTTTGACTTATAGTATGTTATAATAATTCACTCAGCTACAGTGCTCATAAATTCTGATATCCATCTTCCAGACACGAAACTCAAAGGACTAAGCCTCTCAACATCCATGCTGTTGTGTAATTCTCTTCTCTTTAATCTAGGCTGACTCTGTGATTTACTTGTAACAAATAGTATGTGACACAACTAATACTCTGACTTCTCATGCAATGTCATAAGCACTCTTGTTCTACCCTGCTTTCCTGAATGTTTTCTCTAGAGAAAGTCAGCTTTCCGAGACTGTCAACCTCTCTAGAAGCCCCAACTTCCTCTGCAAAGAGGTGGCTTGGGAAGAAGGGTACTGAGCAGTCCTAAATTGTTCCATCTGAGGCAGATGATAAAGTCATGATTGAAGAAGATATCTTTTTATGTCCAGTCAGTTGAAATTTCAAAAGAATCCAGATCCTACCAACATGTGACTACAATCTTATGTGAATCTCACAGAACCAGTAAAGGTAACAGCACACCGTTGCCTAGCATCAGCAGATTTGCTGTGGTTTGTTGTCCAACTACAAACAAAATTAAATCTCGTTGTAGCATATTCTCATGGTTCTAATTCAAGTTATATTCTTGCCCGGGTTCCTAAATGATTTTAAGGCTGAATGGTAGAAAGGCTTTCTGTTGTACAGAGTTTGGGTCTCCTATTTTGTCTATAGAAGCCTTATTACTCACTGGAACACACTCCACTCCTTGACCGTCTGCGATGAATGTCTATGTCTATGCACAGTCAAAATTCAAATTAAATCTGACACCCACATTGAGTGGTGGGAGTTAATTTGTCCTCCCTTGGCTCCCCCTTATTACAGAAAGGCCTGCTCATTTAAGTGTTTTCAAGCCACACATTCCTGTAGTTGGAAGTTATTACATGGTGATAGTTATCTTCACTGACATTCACTAGCCTTGATATGCCAGGGAATTTTAAATGGAACCTAGAAACAAAGGCAATGCAGTTATGCAGACACTGGAATGTGAAATAACACTCCAGTGACTTAAAGAAATGGGATCAGTGTAGCCCTAATAAAATATGAAGGCTTTCCAGTCCCAGATCCTATTATCTCCAGTGATACTCTAGTTGTCTGTCTTTTAAAAGTGCAGATGCAATCCAGTTAGAAAAATGTCACTCTCCTGCAACAACGGCATGCTCTGTACTCACAGTAATAAAGACTTCCTCCTTCAGTGAACACTGTTGTCTTTGGTCCCTAGCACTGAGACATTTCCCAAAAAAATCTCAAAACCATTTTGCTTGACAAGTGGGCTGATCTCACTCACAATAGAAGCAAATATCTTTTTTAACTTTAGTAACTTGACAAAATTAAATAAAGGAAGTGGTCTAAGAAAAGCACTCAACAACAGAGCTTGGGTGTTGACTGAGCAGCCAAGTGGCCTGACTTGTCATTTCTGTCCAGCATAGTGCCTACATGGACTCTTGTCAAAGGCTTATTGATGATAAATGGCAGGGAGGTCATTATTTCCCTGAACTCAGTTGGGAAATCTCCTCATTGTTGTAAGCACAGTCATGCCTGAAAGACATTTGAATATATTTGTGACTGTCTGGGAACAAGAAGGCTGCAACTTCAAGCTTAATGAGCAGAAATACCCTCTTATGGAAAGTATCCTCCCGAACTGAAAACTTCAAAAACTTTGGATAGTGGAAAAAAGAGAGATTGAATTCTTAGAAATGCAGGACATAAATTTAAGGGGGTGGGGACAATGTATTATTTAATAGATTCCTTTATGGCAAAGTTGTTAGTGGCCAAAGACAGTAAATCTAAGTTAAAGATCCATTTATCTACTAACAAAAAGGAGTTTTTTTTTTTGCCTTGATTTTATCTCACATTAAATATCATTGTATCTGTCCTTTAAAAATACAGCCATGGTGTATGTGCATGGTTGGAGGAGCTGAGGGAAATAAGTCAACAAATAATCATAGGACTAGAAGGGATTCTAGAACTTCACTAGTTCAACCCTATTATTTTAGCTTATCCTCAATGACCTGACCCCAGAGAATGAGTTGTGTGAGGCCACACTGCTCATCTGTGACAGGCAGGATTTGAACAAGATTTCCTGCCTCACGACTTTTGTTCATCTCTTTGTTCCTCCTTGATGCTGGATATATCACAGACACGGCTTTCTTAAGTAGCAGCTGCTTTCTGTTACATTCATCTCTTTGGGGCCAAAGTCCCAGTACTGACTGATGAGTGAACAGAGCGAGGAGGAAGGGTATATGTTTCACATTCATTGAGTTTCAGGGTAAGTAGGATAAGCAGGAAGTTTATCACTATGCTTAAAAATTGACAAAGTCCAAGTGACAATATTCCAGAGAATGTTAAGGACTATTGATCAGGAATCTTGTGGAATCTTAACTTTATAGGGAATTAATTAGCCTATTCCTTTTTTTCAAGAATCAAAAGATAAATATTTATAAATATAACTCAAAGGGGCCTTTTGAATCAGATCACACTTTTACTTTTGGGTTTTGTTTTGAAGATCCCCCACACATACCATCTCTCAAACTATAAATTCTAGCCAGATGTAATTTCTCCCTCTTCTATATTGTTTCATCCTTCCATTCAGAACTGAATTCCATGTGGCTTTATCGATAGAGCTATGCTCTCAGATAAATATTTGCTTTCACTATTTGCTCACAATTGACCCCCCATTGTGGGGCTGGGGAAGAGTGAAGTGGGATGAGAGAGTGAGAAAGGTCGTGTGACACCATCAAGCTGAGATTTACTTGAAGTAATGGGGGAGGTTCTGGCAAAGCCCTGTCTTTTTGTGTTATTATTATTATTTTTTAATTTCTATAGATTCAGGAGGTAGGAGTGCAGATCTTTTTACTTGGATGCATTGCAGAGTGATGAAGTACAGCCTTGTAGTGTAGCTATCACTCAGATAACATACAGTGGGCCCTGGAAGTAATTTCTCTACCAATCCCCACCTGCTTTCCCACTCGTCCCAGTCTCCAATGTCTCTCATTCCACTCCCTCTAAATAATACAGATAATTTAGCTTCCATTTATAAGGGAGCACATTCAGTATTTGACTTTCTGTTTCAGCTCTGATCCTTATTATGTTGTTTCTTCTTTTTTGATGACTAGACACTTTTCCCTCATTGATTTCATGGTTTTTTTTTCCTTCTCATTGACCTTAGACAGTATGAGCTTAGGTCCTTCTTGTGCTATGTTTCCCTGAAGTTTGTCAAGAGTCTTGTATCTGACTGTTTATATCCTTTGATAGATGATAAAAGTTTACGTCAATTATTTCCTTCAGTTTCCATACTTTTTGCTTGTTCTTTTCCTTAGGAATACCCATGATTCATATATTTGGTCATTGTATATAATCCCTTATTTCTCAAAATCACTGTTCATGCTTTTTTAAACTTAAAACATTTTATCAGACTTAATTTAAAGGACCTGTTTTCAAATTCTGAGTCTCTTTCTTTTGCCTGGTATAGACCATTGTTGAAAGTTTCATTTGTATTTTATAGTTCTTTGAGTGAAATTTTTATTTCCAGAAATTGTTCACTTTGTTAAAAAAACCCTGTCTTGTTAGTAAGTTTCTTTTTCATACCCTGAACTGATTTTCTGATTTTCTTGCATTAGATTTCACATTTCTCTTGGATCTTACTGAGTTTCTTTAAAATCAATATTTTGAATTCTTTATCTAGCATTTCAAGACTTTAATTTTGGTTAGAATCCATTGCTACAGAGTAAGTGTGATTCTTTGGAGGTGTTGAAACACACTGTTGTTTCACACTTCCAGAATAATTACACGATTTATTCTCTGAAGGAACTCTGACTTCCTATTTTTGAATTTCTTTTCATTTGGATGAGATTTTTCTTTTCTTTGAGGAAGTGACTATGATATATGGTGGTAGGATCATTTGGCTTTGCTTTTGGGTGCTTTCATTGGCAAATACTCTGTCTAATTTCCTTGGTTATAGATAGCCTCAATGTGGTAGCTTTCTCAAATGCAAGTGGTCTAGGTAGTGTCCTGAGCATGTGAACAGGTTAACAACCTTTGAGAAGGTGTGGTGGTGGAGGTCATGAGGAGCTTATCTTGTTCCCAAGGGCCGATCACATGTGTCAGCAGATTTTGTTTTAGGCTGCTCAAGTTGAACTTCAACCTCATAGGTAGCACTTGCAGGTGAGAGTTGGCTGTGGTGATAGCAGTAGGATTTGTTCTTAATTTTTTTCTTTTCTCTTTTTTACCAGAAGAAGCTTTCTAGTGCCTCAGGCAATGGGCAGAGTTGTGGGATCATAGTGACCTGGGGTCCATACTCAGCCCCTGGAGTGAGAGGAATTAAAGTTAGGTGAAGATGGACCAGGAAATATTGCACTTGGTACTTCCTAAGGGCAGGCTCTGATGTGGACCTGGGGGCAATGTCAAACATCCCAAGATAGGCCCAGATGGGAAATATAGAAACCTCTGTTGTAACCCAGCCTGTTCCCATGCCCCCCCCACCAGGGTGGTAGAGAACATGCTTCTCAGCCTGTTCCCAGGCCCCCTTATTCCCCCTAGGGTTGCTAGGAACAGAACTGTAACCGTTGTTACCCAAACTGTGACTATTGCTATCTGAACTGTAACCATTGCTACTGTAACCACTGCCATCCAAGCTGTAACCATTGATACCTAAACTGTAAACCCAAACTGTAACCCTGCCAACGGCAACGTTCCTTATACACAAAAAAGGGTATAAAAGACAAAAACACCTACACTTTGGGGCCGCTTGTCTTAGAACAATGGCCCCCTGAGCAGGTGCGAATAAATCAACAGTTATATTTACGTCAGAGTGGGTCCAAGCCTATTTTTCCAAGTCCAATAGGTCATTTCACCTCACTGCTCCAAGTTCCCTTACAGGAAGGTAGGGGCGGCCCAAGCTCCCAATCCCAATGAACAGGTATGGGATCTGCCTCTTTCTCACTTTTGAAACTAGTAGGACTCCCTCCCCCATATGACCAAGGCAGTGAGCTGAAGAACACAGTAAAGTCACCTGCAGACTGGCCTCAGGTGGCAAAGTCTCTTTTCTCAAATGTCACCACCCACACAAAATTACGACTCTGGAAAATCTTTCTCCATTACAGGAGAAAACTCAACTCCAGTGCTTATGGCTGGAGAGCCCTCTAGACTTACAACTCAGTCCTGGCTCTGGAGTCTCTTCCTTCACTCCAGACTATCCATTCCACTCCCTGGCCCAAGAATCTAACACCTATGATGAGCACCTCTGAAAAGTCTCAGATACTGCCTAGCTTGGTATGAGCCTGGAATGAGAAGGGCATCTTCTTACTGGTCCCGAGTCTGCAAGAATACTGTGCCTTTTCTCCTAGCTGTCTCTGACTTCTCCTAATACTAATTTTAGAGTTTGAGTGAGACAAGGTACTCTCTCTCCCATGATCCCCAGTGGAAAGGTGGATCACAGTGGGACAGTCTACCTTCTCCTTTATTGGGGTTTCACTCACAGTTCTCAGCTGAATACTGCCACATAGGCCACTTTTCACCTTCTTTTCCTCAGTTTCTTAAGTGTCCTTCACTCTTCTGGAGAATGCCCATGTTACTTCTCAAATAAAAAAAATCACTGTTTGTACACAATTTTTCTATAACAAGTTGCTGAGATGTGCTGACAAAGCTTCTAATCTTCCATTGGGTTGAAAGAATGGGATCAAGATCTTCTGAGTATCTAGTACCTCATGGACAGGTGATGGTAGCAGAAGTCACGCAAAGTTCATATCTTTCTTGTCATTCTGTAGTTGTCTCAGCAAGTGTAATGGACTGTGCAGGTTGATCTGCTTGTAGTAGGTGGTGCTTTAAGTGACAGCCAGCTTTGGTGTTGCCAGTAGTGTTTATGCTCAGCTTTTGTTAACAAGGAGAATTACTTGGGTGATGTCGGTGATGAAAGCATTATCTCTTTAGATAAAACAGGATGGTGGTCATGGCCATTTTGTACTTTGTTTTCTTCTCTTTTGAAGTACAAGGCACCCTTTAATGACACGGTTTTGAGCTGCACAGGTCTACTTATACATAGATTTTCTTCTACTTCTGCCACTCCTGAGACAGCAAGACCAACCAACCCTCCTCTTCCTCCCCCTCCTCAATCTACTCAACATGAAGTACCAGATGGAGACCTGCATAATAATCCTTTCCCACTTACTGAATAATGAGTACACAGAGGGTGAGAAAAAAGCTGTATGCACATTTAAGAAAGAAAAATACTGTATTAAGTTGTAATGTATACTGATAATAAAAGATGAAACAAGTCACATGAGCACCTCTTGTATTTGCAGAAGTCAGACATCTTCTGGCTGGAAGAACACAGAGCCCCTGCAATGGACCTTCGCCCAAAGCTCCCCAGTTGGTGATGATCTTTTCAGCCTCCTTCCACTCCTCAGAGGAAAACTAGTTTCCATCCAGTTTCCAGCAATGCCTTCTAGGAAACTGCTATTTGAAGTCAGGTCTGCAGAACAGTACTGGCCTGTTCGTATGGAAGTTGAGAGTAGGCATTTAGAAATTGAGTACTATAAATTTAATACAGTTTTCTCCTTTCTCAAAATGTACATACATTTTTGGAACCCTAGTATTTTCTTGATAACATTTCCTTTTCTCTAGTATATTTTATTGTAAGAATCCAGTTGATGAAACCTGTAAAATACAAAATATGTGTTAATTGGCTGTTTATGTTATTAGCAAGGTTTCTGGTCAACAGTAGGCTCTAGAAGTTACATTTTGGGGGAGTCAAACATTATATGCAGATTTTCAATTGAGCAAGGGGTCATCACCCCTAACTCTGCATTACTCAAGGTCAATTATAAATGTGTAATACCTACATTTACAGCAACCCCCTTACAGCCATGAAGGAAAGGCACGATTGATCCCCTGAACCATATGCAACAACTATCTATTGAGAACTTCTTTGTTATTTAATAAGTGTAACCTCTTGTTTGTTTAAATTATTGCCCTTGGTTTTCTGTTATATGTAATAGATTCTAATTCTAACTAATACATCCTCATAGGATACCATACTTATTTACCTTTTTAAAAAAATATTCTTGCCCTTTTTAAATTATTATCTTCTCTTTCTCTACCTGGAAATATTTTATTTTACTGTCAAGATGTGCTTAACCATAGCCTTTCCTGTTGATTCCTCTCTTAAGTCCTTCATGAGTTATTAATCCTATACCTTTATGTGTTCTCACTGATGATTGTACCCACATTTATTATATAATTGTTATATGTTAATTATAATTTTGTTAGTAACTGGCATGTCCCTATTCAGACTCCATAGACTCTAAGGTTATATCAGCATTAATAGTTATTTTGCTGTTTCAGTTCCCTTTGCATTTAAAAAAAAGACAAAAAAAAAAAAACAGTTTCTGGAGAAACAAACCACCCAATTTTCAAATATAGTGGGAATATGTGCAAGAACAAAACCCTATCTCCAAGTGTGGTTTTCCCAACCTCAAGACTCCACTGGTAGCCTTTTCTGCTTGGCATTAGTTGGATCTAATAAGCATCTTGTCTGTCTGCTCTGTCTACACAACAACTTTCTCATCCTGGGAGAATAATGTCCTACATGGGCACAGAAATCTAGGGCAGCTGAAAACTGTAAACCCGTGAATGAAAGTGACAAAGTTGCATTATGCTCCCAAGTGAAAGCCAATTTAGTCTTTTCAGGCTGCAGCACAGATCCAGTCCCATGATCAATACGGGAAATGAGAAGCCAGTATAGCCTAACTACTCCTGTGTGTCGCTCCTCTGCCTTCTGCTTTCCCTGTGACTCAAACATACATTTTTCATCCTTTTCCTATACTATTACCAAGGAATTCATATTTTGGACACCTGACATAGTGGTCGTTGACCATGCATTTCACATAGAGGTAGATTGTGATGTCCACGTAGATATTAGCTGTGATACCTTGCTTTACTTTTTAACATCTGCTCTTTTGCAAGGTTGTAAGTTCCTCTGAAACTTGAAGCTTTTAGTTTTGTTGAGTATGTTGACTTATTTGTTTTGGTTCCTATTTCTATTCTTCTTGTATAGCATCGGACACTTGACCAATATTTATTTATTAAATCCATGAAGCTGAGAGAGGCTAAATGACAGTGTTCCAATCTGTCCAAATCAAAGAGAAAGGCCTGAGAAGAAAACCATCCTATACACAGCTTTAACAAAAAGAAAGCCATCCTGTTGACAGCTTTAACTAGGGCTCAGGGTCTCCAGGACTGAGAGGCAATAAATTTGCATTGTTTAGGCCACCTCGTCTGTGATACGTTGTTATGGCAGCCCTAGCAAACAGGTAAAGTGAAGACTTAAAAGATTATTATTGTGGCTTCATGCTACTAACTTGATTTGTACTAAGGAAAAGCTATTTTATCTTGCAGAATAGATGTAAATATCAACTCATAGAAAAAGGCAAATGATACCTTATTGTTATTATGAAAATAATGTTACATCATGATCTCTTGAAAACCTCTTGAGGAAGTCTGGGCTACTGGAAAGACACATTGAAAACCATCGAGTTATCTGTATTATACACTTTATTTTATTGTTTTTATTTCTTGATGGAAGCTGCTGAACCTCTCCTTTCCAAAAAGTCTAATGATTGACTTAAATTTTGAAAAATCTCAATATATCTATTTTCACTGAAATTTTAAAGAATCTGTTTGAGGCACTATCCTTTGAAAAACAATTAATATCACAAATAAGATTTTTTGTTTGATTATATCTCTAAAGAAAAAAATAAGAATTGTGAATATAGTTTTAAACCCAATGCTACCTTTCCCTTGGTCAAATTAATCAGAAGAGGTATGTGAGATTTGAGCAAGCTTGTTAAGTTATATTAAGTCTGTATTCATTCTCTCTCTCTCTCTCTCTCTTTTTTTTTTTTTTTGAGACAAGAGTCTCACCCTGTTGTCCCAGGCTAGAGTGCTGTGGCATTGGCCTACTTCACAGCATCTCAAACTCCAGGCTCACAGGACCCTCCTGCCTCAGCCTCCTGAGTAACTGGGACGCTAGGCATTCCCCACAAAGCCCAGCTAATGTTTTTCTGTTTTTGGTAGACACAGAGTCTTTTTCTTGCTCAAGTTGGTCTCAAATGCCTGAGCTCAGGCAATCTTTTTCCCTCCACCTACCCAAGTACAAGAATTTCAGGCATGAACCTGCACACCCAGTCCTAACTCTATATATTTAAGCCAATAACTTTGGGTAGATTCTGTTCTTTGTATCCAAAAGGATTAACTGATATACAGGGAGTAGTCTATTGATAATTTTTATTTATTTTTGAGACAGAGTCTTGCTTTGTCACCTTGGTAGAGTACTACGGCATCAGAGCTCATAGCAACCTCAAACTCTTGGGCTTAATCAATTCTCTTGCCTCAGCTTCCCATGTAGTTGGGACTGCAGGTGCCCACCCCAGCACCCAGCTATTTTTTGGTTGTAGTTTTCCTTGTTGTTTGGCAGGCATGGACTGGATTTGAACCCACCAGCTCTGGTGCATATGGCTGGTGCCCTAGCCGCTGAGCTATAAGCTTTTGACTATGAACCTTAACAATTTGAATAAATAATTAGGGAAAGGATAGATGCATATCCCGTTACTGAGTACACAGGGAAACCAGAATTGAAGTGCTAATGAGAAAAGTCTGTTGCCTAGTTTTTCTGGATAATTGCTGTTGAGCAGTCATTGTGCTAAGAAAAACCCATGTGCATATTGCACATTCATCAACATCTAAATGGAGAATCTTGAATTCACTCATTTAGCTGATGAGCTGCTTTTTTTAGGGTGTATTGGGTGACTCCTGGTGGGCTCAACAGATTGAGTATGTATTCCACAGCATTAGTTGAGTTGCCTTAGAGATAAGGTTTTTAATGGGAGCATATGCGGGAACCATTTTTAGCTTAAAGACAATTTCCTTCATTAAGCAGAGCACTCAGGCATTTGCTAAATGCTTAGAATGTTTCCAGTATCTTCTCCTATGAAAATATTGACTGCATTTTCTTCTAAGTGGATTGACCACTCCAGGTAAAAAATATTGTTCTACCATTCAGCCTTGAACACCGCTAATAAAATTGCCTTAGATAAGGTAGTATTTACTGTGACTTTAATCCTCAGCTTTTATAAAGGCTTTACATTTACAAAAATAATCTATTTGAAAAACAGCCCTTTTTAAATTTTGCAAAGCTGTGTTTGAAGATACTGCTACTGTGTTACCTAGCAATTGTACAAAGAATCTCCAGGTAAAATTTTACTTGCTCGAAATTTCAGCACAATAAATGTTTGTCTCTCACAATTCCTATGGAATTTTGTATTTACTTAGACACAAGAAGTGACACTCTGTAATGTTTTGTTCTTACTAGGGGAATTTAAGCCCCAAACTCACTGTTTAACAACTAGTATCTTCCAGAAATGTTTCTGATGCCTACTATTTTGTTTTCAATAATAAGCTTGTTCTGCAATATGTTTGGACTTTAAGCTCTTAGACAGGGTACGTAAATGGAATGGATGATTTTACAAGTAAAGAGACAATGCCATTCTACTAAATATGGTAAAATAATTTAGTGGGCACTGAAATCAATTTGACATGTAGGCAACCCCCAAAGCAGTGTTGTGGTAGAAACCAGGCATTGCAAAAGGAGTCTAAGAAGTGTATTTTAATGCTCAATATTCTTAAATAATCCACCACCTTCACTTAGAAACACCCTCTTGAAACTTAACCGGTTGGGAAAATAAATACACATGTCTTCAAGGGAAAAACATCACTTCTATAGAACTAAATTTAAACATGAAAAACCTGAAATCCCTGATGACAAGATATAACGAGAGAAAGATATCAAATAAAGCATTGAGCAGGTAGAGTTTGCGTCTGGGGAGCTAATCTAGCAAATCCATGTTCAGGTGCATGTTGAATATCGCCCCTAAGTCTCATAACGGGTTTATTTTGTCAACAAATAACTTTGTGCACAGTTTGTATGTGTGTGCGCAAGAGTGTGGATATTACACAATTAAAGTTATTATATATTTTACGGCCATCCACTTATTTTAAAAGAGACTTTTGCAGAGAATGGATGCTTAATTATATTTTGGCATTTCATAATTATCCGTACTTACTCTTTTGCTCTAATTATTTTTCATGTTTTTAAGTTTTCTGTTCCTGACTTTTAATAAGAGATAATCAGCAACTCATTAAGGTCCTGGGGGAAGCAGGGGAGGAGGGATAAAAAATGGGAAGACCAAGTTGTGCTTTTAATTCCCTTTCTTCCCTACCAAGTTGCCCTGCGCATCATTATTTTTGTTTTCATTCATTTATTCTATTCAGCATGTTGCTTTATTTGTGCTCCTTTTGTGATGGTTGTCAGGCAGATTATTATTCCAAGAGTTGTCATCGTTGTGTGTATTCTTGATTCTCCCTAATGAAGTTCCTATATGAACCCCGGAGTCTGCTTTGGCCCTGCAGCGTTAAATTGCACTTGCGTAGAACATCACACTAACCCATGTGGGAGTTAGTGCTCATCATAATTGGTTTCATTCTGCTTTTGTCTGGTATTTCCTGTTGTTGTTTACATAAAACTACATACTTTTGAAGTAGAAATATTTTACACTCAATTACAATTATGGCATTTATTTAGTTTTCAGGCTCCTTCTGTAGCACTCTTTATTTTGAACCCTACCATGTGCATGGCAAGTTTGAATGCATAGAATCTGGAAGTAGAATCGACTTTTCCCATTTCCAGCAGCACAAATACCCTTTGAGGCTGGAATGCCAGGATCTTCCCAGAACAGAAAAGCAACATATGAAGGGGGAGAAGTAGACTTTTAATCTGTGTTCCTTCAGGCCTTTGTGAAGTCTAGGAATTATTCATCTACCTCTTTTTAACTCATTCACCTTTTCCTCCACTGTACCTCCCCCCTATATTCCATTGTTGTTTTCTAAAGGTTTTAGGTTGTTTTATTCATTACCTGCTCTGTGCTGCCTCATGGATCAGCACTTTTGCACCCATTTAACTCTCATTGAATTGACTCCTTTGTTTGGGAAAAATATTTACATAGTTGTTTACATGATTCTGTCCCATGACTTTATACTGATTTTTTTTAACACTCTCTAAGGTGTTAGTCAGTCTCACATGCCTGGCTTGACTCCTAGAATCTGAACTGGGTGCTTACCTCCCTTACCTTATGGTAACATGATGTTGTAAATTTATTATATCTTGGATTTCACTCAGTTCACACGAATGGTTCCCTTATTAGACTACAGCTTCCTGTGGGCTACAGACTCTATTGTGTCTGATTCCTTCTTTCCAAGTTATCTTTCCATCAATTTTGCATTCAAGGCCAAGGTCAATTCCTTTTATCACTGAAGTGTCACCTCACCATAGCAACCCATAGTGCTCTCTCCTACCTGTTAACACTCAAAATTGATTTCTGCTACATTTGCCTTCTTTATGTCTGCTTCACTTCTTACTTTTAATATAATCTTCACTGTATGTCTGATATTGCTCTAACAAGTTTATGATGAGATTATATTAAACATAATTGGATGCCCCCACGACATTGTCCTAAGCACAATATTATGTTCACAATATTTGCCTATTCTTTTAAAAATGGCTTTTGTTCATTCTAATAACAAATATCCATTCCCTCATATAAATAAATGATATATGGGATCTATATGATAGAGATATGTAAGATTGGCTCTCTATGTTTGTGGATTTTGAATCTGCAGATTCAACTAAGTGTGGAGCAAAAATATTAGAAAGAAAAGAAAAAACAGTAAGAATTACAGTGTAATAATAAAAATAATGACAATGAAAAATACAGTATAACAACTTTTACATGGCATTTTCATTGTACTAGATATTATAAGTAATGGAAAGATGATTTAACATGTACAATAAGATGTGCTTGGGTTATGTGCAGATTTTATATCATTGTGTTTAAGGGACTTCAATATCCATTGATTGTGATATTCACAGTGGGCCTTGGAACTGACCTTCAGTGAATACTGAGGGCCAATTGGATATGTAGTGTACTTAAAAGTATGTATGGAAATATATGAATGTAAATGAAGATGTATAATTTGCCTAGGAGAAATAGAGATTATTTGAAGTGTTATTCAGTCTGGGATGGTTGATTTAATTTCCATAATTTTTTTATAGGTTCTCCCCTTTTCATACCACATGGTATAGATATTTTCCAATCCCCTTCCTATCTTTGACTCCAATGCTTGAAATTTATTAATACATATGTATACATAATTTGTATGCATATATTCGTGCATCAGATTTTTGTGGGTATCTCTGAATACTAGCACTTAATATATCTTAAGTATTATAATTCTTTTTATTTGGAATGTTATTAGAAGAAATCTAAAATATTTTTCTAGGCTCGGCGCCTGTGGCTCAATCGGCTAAGGCGCCAGCCATGTACACCTAAGGTGGCGAGTTCAAATCCCCAGCCTGGGCCCACCAAACAACAATGATGGCTGCAACCAAAAAATGGCCGGGTGTTGTGGTGGGTGCCTGTGGTCCCAGTTACTTGGGAGGTGGAGGCAGGAGACTTGCTTGAGCCCAGGAGTTGGAGGTTGCTATGAGGTGTGATGCCATGGCACTCTACCCAGGGGGGATAGCTTGAGGTTCCGTCCCCCCAAAAGATATATATATATATATTTTTTTCTATTTTAACTTTAATGATAATGGTTCTAATCATCATCATGGATTTTGGCTTTTAAAATAACTATTTAAGTAACTTTAATAGGAATTATTATTGGACATTGGAAATTCAACATACTTATTTCTATAAATTTACGTTTTGTTGTCTTATGTACATGGGGGTTTCTATTACACATTTCAAGTTTAATCATATACTTAAAATGCCAGGGAACTGCTACATAAAATTTAGCATTGTCAACATTGATGAAAATAGGGTCTTAATTCTTCGTGGATAATTATTTGCACAAGAAATGCTTGCACATTTATTGAAAATGTTTTAATCTCTCTTTTTTTTTTGAGACAGACCCTCAAGCTATCCCCCTGGGTAGAGTGCTGTGGCATCACAGCTCACAGCAACCTCCAACTCTTGGGCTTAAGCAAGTCTCCTGCCTCAGCCTCCCAAGTAGCTGGGACCACAGGTGCTGACCACAATGCCTGGCTATTTTTTGGTTGGAGCCATCATTGTTGTTTGGCGGACTCAGGCTAGATTCTAACCCGCCACCTTAGGTGTATGTGGCTGGTGCCTTAGTCACTTGAGCCCCAGGTGCCGAGCCAACTTATTTAGTTCTTAAAGAAATGCTTTTTTCCTTCCTATTTTAGAGTTGATGACATGGAGCCTAAAAAGTTTAAATTGGTTGCCCAGCAGATGATATATCAGAAGTCAGGGTACTCGGCCTGACAGGGCCCATACAACACTTTTACCAAGGAATTTTTTCACATCAGATTGTCTTAAGCCTTTATCATCTCCATCAGCGTGGTATAGTGTGGCAGTTTAGTCCCTTAAGTAGAACAAAAATGTCAGTGTCTCAAAATCCAAATCTGTCCCCTTCAATGACTTACCTAGACTTGTGGGGCATGTACAACTGACCACAGATGTGGGAGTGAGCCTATCAGCAGAAACAAATGATTCTTGTTTGTAGAAAAAAAATTACTGTTCTGCTTTGTGGAGAAGGTTCTCAAACAGAACTTTTTCAGGGAAGTTCCGTGGAAAGAATATAATTAACATCTGGTGGAAGTAAACTAACATCACTGGGGTAAAGGCAGTGAGATGAAATGAAAGTTGCAGTGGGCAAAGAGATGGAGACCTAGTTCTAAGGTAGTGTCTGCCATCAACCAGCTGTATGGCATGGATTAAGTCACTTATCCTCATGAATCCTCAGGTTCCTCATTTGTAAATGGAGATCTTTGTGCTTAAAGTGGTTTTTGAGACTCTGAAAAGAGAAGACACATTAAAGTAGTGAATTGCTTTACAAATGTGGATGATTATATGTATTTTGAGTGAACTGAGAACCTTGAAGTATTATTTGTGAAGGCCTTAGGTAGGTAGATTTTCCTGAGCTGGACAGAGCTTTATTAAACACCACATTTTTAACCTCTCTCTCCTATGTGTATATATGTGTGTATGTGTCTGTCTTCTTTCTCTCTCTCCCTAGCTTAATTTTCCTGGTTCCATACCAGTAATAGGAAACCACAATATCACTTTCTCACCCACCTTTGATAATCATAATGGCTATTCTTCAAGTAAAATGGTTACTCATCCAATT
>CAUYQV010030288.1:0-34462 GCA_963574575.1 Galagoides demidoff | reverse complement strand
GGTGTTTTCTAGAATGATGGCTTGTACATAAAAATTTCAAGAAGTTGTGGATGGAAAATTTTGTCAATTGTTGTTGGGTTGGGGTTTGTGGAGAGTTTCTTGTGAGGATGAGTTTGTTGTTTCTATGTTGTGTTTTTGTTGTTGTTTGTTGCTATGAGCTGTGATGCCTTGTCACTCTACCCAGGGGGATAGTTTGAGGATACGTATCAAAAAAAAAAAAAAAAGATAGTTAGAAGACTGGTATTCTAAGGTCTTCTTTGCCACTAGTTAAATATATCATCTTAAGAAGATCATTAAGCTGTCTTAAGTTTAAATTTCTTTATTCAGTATATTGTTATTTCTCAAAGTTTGATTCACGATCCATCTGTTTCAGAAATATCTGACCTGATTATTACAATACAGATTACTGGAATCTATCCAAAGTCAGCTAAATCATTGTTTTTGTGCTTAAGCTTGGGAATTTGCAGGTTAACAAATTTCCTGACGCTTTTAGCATGCTTTAAAATTTGTGAAAACACTGGAAAGTTTTTTTTACTTTTTTATGTTGTGGATCTTACTTGACAGTACTCCTGTGATGGAGTGTTGATGCTAATAAAAAGTAAAATTATACAAGAGAAAAATTACCAAGGTAACTAAGCAAAATTTTGAAAATAGGCCTCATCTCCAAAGTACTTTATACGTTTATTTCAAATTGATACACAATAATTGTATGTATTTACGGCATACATGTAATATTTTGATATATGCATATGATATGTAATGATCAAATCAGAGTATTTAGAATATTTATCACCATAAGTACTTATGTTTTCTTTATGTTAGGAACATTAAAATTATTCTCATAATAGTTATTTTGTAATGTACAGTATATTATTAACTACATAGGCACCCTACTGATTGATTGAACACTAGGTCTTATGTCTTCTGTTTAACCAATCTCTTTTTACCTCCTGCCCCTTCCTAGCCTCTCTCTACCTCTACAAGATCAATATTTTTAGCTCCCATATATGAGTGAGAACATATGATACTTGTCTTTCGGTACTTAGCTTATTTCACTTAACATAATGACTTCCAGTTCCATCTGTATTGCTGCAAATAACAGTATTTCATTCTTTTTATGGCTGAATAGTATTCTATTGTGTGGATATACCATGTTTCTTTATCTGTTCATCCATTGGTGGACACTTAGGTTGATTCCATATTTGCTATTCTGAGTAGTCCTGCAATAAACACGAGGTCCAGATATCCCTTTAATATAATGATTTCCTTTCCTTTGGCTAAATGCCTAGTAGTGGCATTGCTGGATTGTTTGGTAGTTCTATTTTTAGTTTTTTGACAGACCTTCCTGTTGTTTTCCTTAGTGGCTTTACTCATTTACACTCCCACCAAAAATGTA
This sequence comes from Galagoides demidoff, assembly GCA_963574575.1. NCBI lineage: Eukaryota > Metazoa > Chordata > Mammalia > Primates > Galagidae > Galagoides > Galagoides demidoff. The sequence goes on along the minus strand of CAUYQV010030288.1, from coordinate 33,066 downwards.
TGAGTTTTCTGTGTATCTTTACCTCCAAAGTCAAAGTACTTTTAAGAAGCCATGTTTCTTGCGTGATGACAAAATAATATTCTAATTCATGTGTATGGTGCTGATAGTAATACATTTCATGATTTCATGATTTGTTTTTAAAGCTAAAGCTTCAGAAGGTGTTTCATCTGAGAGTTTGCTTTCCGTCCCTGGACAGAAGAATGTAGACTCTTCTCCAGAAACCTCTCCTAGTGTGAGCCCCATGACACACTCTTCATCAATTGCCAATCTTCAAACTGCCAGTAAACTTATTCTGAGTTCTAGACTGGTATATAGCCAGCCCCTCGATCTCCCAGAAGCAGTTGAAGTAATAAGAGCAACACCTTCTGCAGGTAAGGTGACTTTAAGAATGGGCAGAGATAGCCCAGAGTGATAAAATGGATGAACTCTTAGAGGATAAAACAGATGAACTTGTCTGAAATATGTGCTATGTTGACTTTGAAGTAAAGATGTACTTTCTAGTAATGATATATTCATTTAGAAACATGTCTTAGTTAGAAATAATTTCCTATGATAATTTTAAGATGAGGTATTTTGCCCACACTTTGACAGTAAAATTTCAAAGAACAATTATATATATTTGCGAATCACTAAAGCTTTTTTTAAAATTTAAGGCTTTTGATCTGCATTATATTAGTCATGTCTTATTAAGTATATTTGAACAAGGTTTGGCCTACTTTGGGGAAAAAATGCAGTATAAAAGACTATGGTTTGGCTGGGTGTAGTGGCTCCCACCTGTAATCCTAGCACTTTGGGAGGCCATGGCAGTAGGATCACTTGGTCTTCAGAGTTCATGATCAGCTGAGCAAGAGTGGGTGGGATCTAGTTTCTACTAAAAATAGAAAAATTAATGGGGTATTATAGTTAGTATCTGTAGTCCCATCTACTTGGGAGGCTGAGTCAGGAGGATCACTTGAGGCCAGGTGTTTGAGGTTGCTGTGAGCTATGCCAATGCCACTGCACCTAGCCTAGGCAACAGATTGAGACTGCCTCAAAAAAAAAAAAAAAGACTATTGTTTGGCTAGTCTAGAATGATAACTGACTTTAGCAAAGTAGATAAGATAATTTGGAAGGCAGGACTGTCAGCTACATTGAAAATGACTGCCACTTACGGAATTCTCATTGGGGAGTTTTTAGAATAGTGTTTTGGGGGATCAAAATTGGAGATTCGAGGTGGTTCCATTTACTGGTGAATGGTATTGAGTATGGGTATTCTTTCACTCATCCTTAAAACAGGTTTGCATTCACATTTGTAAAGATCACACTGAGAAGAGTGTACTCTGGGCTTTTGTGGCAGGTGCAGACCTAGGCCAGTTTTTGAATCTTGAAAAGTTTGAGTTATGCTCAGATAAGTTTATTGGAGCTCATGATGATGGATTACATTTTTCAGGGACTTTATAAAATGCTTTCAGATGTCTTAATAGTAACACTAGAAGGGAAGTAGGAACTGATCCCTATTATTTAGAGGAAATTGGTGCAGTGGTTAAGTAGCTTTCCCACTGTTTTGAAGGTATTGATGGGTTGGAACTTGAATATGGGTCTTTTGACCTCAACTCTTAATCACTAGTTCCCTTTGTCTTATAGCTGACAGTAGATGGACATTGTTAATCTTTTGCAGTCAGGAATAAATAAATGTGAGGATTCTGGTTTAGTGTTAAAAGAGGATGAATTAAAGCTGGTGAACAGAGTGAAATCTATTGGTCTGTTTTGCTATCTGAAAAAAAATTGATGGAAGGTTAAGGGCATTTGAAGGGCAAATTATAATAATCACTTATGCATATGTGATGAAAATTATAAAATGTAGAGTATGAAAGTAGTGAGGTATGTTCTGGTGAAGGGTTATGTCAATATAAATTATGGTAGATAACACATTTATTTAGGATTGATTTATTTCATTGCTCTTGAGTTTTACTTTAATTAAATGTTTACCCCATTTAAATTTAATTATTAGAAATAAATTAAGTGATTATCATTGCATATTTTGATTTCACCGATGGGCTGTCAAAGACTTCTATGGATACTTTTGAGGCTTTTGAATTTATCACATTATACAGTTTGATAATTAGTATATTATTTTGTGGCCTTATTATTATAACCATCTGCTTTTTTTTTTTAAGGCCATCTGAGTTCCTCTTCAATTTATCCAGTATGCCTTGCACCTTATTTAGTGGTTACAACTTGTTCTGACAATAAAGTACGCTTCTGGAAATGTTGTATGGAAACCAACAGTAATAAAAGTGATGAGAAAGCAGTCTATGATTGGAAGAGATGGCCCCTGATGAACGATGAAGGAGAAGATAATAGCAGTACTGTGAGCATTGTGGGAAGACCAGTTGCTGTTAGCTGTTCATATACGGGTCGCCTTGCTGTGGCTTATAAACAGCCAATCCACCACAATGGTTTTGTTTCTAAAGAATTTTCCATGCATGTTTGTATATTTGAATGTGAATCTACAGGAGGGTCAGAATGGGTTTTAGAACAAACAATTCATCTTGATGATTTGGTTAAGGTTGGCAGTGTACTTGATTCACGGGTCAGCGTTGACAGTAATCTCTTTGTATATAGCAAATCAGATACATTTTTGAACAAGGATAGATATCTTATTCCAAATATCAAGCATTTAGTACATTTGGACTGGGTATCAAAAGAAGATGGCTCCCACATTCTCACAGTGGGGGTTGGTGCTAATATCTTCATGTATGGGAGGCTTTCAGGAATTGTGACTGAGCAAACTAACAGTAAAGATGGAGTCGCTGTCATTACTTTACCACTCGGGGGCAGCATCAAGCAAGGAGTTAGGTCAAGATGGGTTCTTCTTAGATCCATAGACTTGGTGTCTTCTGTTGATGGCACACCTTCACTGCCTGTTTCTCTCTCTTGGGTAAGAGATGGAATATTGGTGGTAGGAATGGACTGTGAAATGCATGTATATGCACAGTGGAAGCACGCTGTGAAATTTGGAGACATTGAAACTGATAGTCCTGATGCAGAAGCAGCAGCAACACAGTATCATTCAGCCTTTAGATCTAGTATGGTGGCAAGAAAAAGTATTGTTGAAGGGACAGCTGGTGCTGATGACGTTTTTTGTCCACCAACTGTAGTTCAAGATGGTGGCTTATTTGAGGCTGCTCATGTACTTTCCCCCACTCTTCCACAATATCATCCAACTCAACTTTTAGAATTGATGGATTTAGGGAAAGTACGAAGGGCTAAAGCCATCCTCTCTCATTTAGTAAAATGTATTGCAGGTGAAGTTGCTATAGTTAGAGATGCTGATGCTGGAGAAGGAAGTAAGCGACATCTTTCTCGAACCATTAGTGTAAGTGGCAGTACAGCAAAGGATACAGTCACTGTGGGAAAAGATGGTACTCGCGATTATACTGAGATAGATTCTATCCCTCCGCTACCACTGTATGCATTGCTTGCTGCAGATCAGGATACTTCCTATAGAATTTCAGAAGAAAGTACAAAAATACCACAGAGCTATGAAGATCATACTGAAAGTCAACCAGAGGACCAATATTCAGAGCTGTTTCAAATCCAGGATATAACAACAGATGATATCGATTTAGAACCAGAAAAGAGAGAAAACAAATCAAAAGTAATAAATCTTTCTCAATATGGACCAGCTTACTTTGGCCAAGAACATGCTAGAGTACTTTCAAGTCATCTTATGCACTCAAGTCTACCAGGCCTTACCCGTTTGGAGCAGATGTTCCTTGTAGCTTTGGCTGATACAGTGGCTACTACCAGTACTGAACTGGATGAAAACAGAGATAAGAGTTACTCAGGTAAATATTCACCCTAAAAATGTATAAAATTGTTATCAACAGGCTAGGTACAGTGGCTCATGCTTATAATCCAACAACTCGGGGAGGCCAAGGTGGGTAGATTGCTTGAGCTCACGAGATCAAGACCAGCCTGAGCAAAAGTGAGACCCTGTCTCTACTAAAAATAGAAAAACTAGCCAGGCATTTTGTTGGGTGCCTATAGTCCCAGCTACTCAGGAGGCTGAGGCAAGAAGATCTTTTGAGTTCAAGTGTTTGAACTTGCTGTGAGCTATGACGCTGTGGCACTCTATTGAGGGTGACAGAGTGAGACTCTGTCTCAAAAACAAAAAAAAGTCAATATAAATTACTTATTTTTTTGTATTTATATGATGACTCACTAAATGAATTGCAGTTGAATTACTTTCAAACTGCAGAGACAGGACCTCTCTAATAGACAATTAATAGCTATGTGCAAAAGAAAAGACAGTTGTGGCAGGCATCACTTCATGTGTTGTGATATCTATATGTATTCTCATGTATGTTTACACTGAAACCTTTGTATGATTTTGGATATATAGTCTCTCTGTTTTTCAAATAGATTGATCCCCATGATTTTCTTTTTTTCTTTGAATGATAATAATGAACCATTTGTTAATTTTACTATAAAATTATGAGGTTTATAAGGACCTCAGACTTAATTTTTTCACCTTCCCATTTCTACAATTACTTAATGGTCTCCAAAAAATCTGTTGAGATAGAGGTTTCCATATATTTAATGCTATGTGTGAACTATACCTAATTCATTCTGTAACTAGAAAATTTTTGGCTGTCTCCTGAAAGTAGTTTCTATTCTCTCTTATGTGGATGGTTGAAGGTAATGATGCTGATTATATACAGTGGCATTAGTAAAGGAAATGGAAAATTACTGATCTTTCATTCATTATTCATTCAATAAATATTGTGGAGGAGTGAAAAATTACTGTGTGCCAGGCACTTATGTACCTTATATTATTTAATTATCACAACAATCCTCTAGTTAGGTAGCTATTGTTATATTCAATTTTACAGGAGACAACTAATCCTTAGGAAATTAAGTGCCTCATCTAAGATCGCATATCCATTAAGTGGCAGAACTGGGGTTCATATGTGAATAAAGTGTTACCTGAAACTTGTATTCTTTTAAATATTTCATAAGATTTCCAGATTTAGGGGAAAAGATTGTTCCTCAAAGCCAGATAAAACAATAACTCTTTGTATAGGTTTACATCCTTACATCTCCAAAGTTTTGTCTTCTGCAGACTAAAATAGCTAGAGACCTTAGAGCAGCGGTTCTCAACCGGTTGCGACCCACAGAAACTATATTAAAGGGCTGCAGCATTAGGAAGGTTGAGAACCACTGCCTTAGAGGGTTTTGCCTGTCACCTATTTTCTAACTGTTAATTGAGAAAAAAATAGACTTAACCAGTATGAAATTGTGTGCAGCAGAGCAGATTCTCCCCAAATAGCCTTAAGCTTTTGTTGCATACCTAATATATATTGGTACTCTAAAATCCATGAAAAACAGTTTGTACTTTCTGATATAAAGCTGTATCATTAGCTAAGCGGTATCAAAACTTATCCTGGTCACAACTGGACCTTCATCAGTTAGTAAGGCATGGATGATTATTTCCATTTTATAGGTGGGAAACTGAAGCTCAGAGATTAAATAAATTAGTTGTGCATCTCAGTAAATGGACTCAAAGTAAATGAATTCTTCCATTGGTTCAAGTGGGACAATGTATGATTATTCTTGACTCTGCTTTCTGTCATACCCCCTATCTAGTCCATTGGCAAATGCTATCAGTTTCATTATGTCCAGAATCCAATTACTCTCATAACCTCTATGGTTACTACTGTAGTCCGAGTAACTGCCATCTCCTAACTGCTTCATCCTTGCTACTTTGGCTGTTCTACACTTAGGAACATGCCCCACATGATCAGCACTCACTTCTACTCTCCACAGCACTCCATTGCCCTTCTTCCAAATTTATAGATGACTTATTCACTCACCTCTTCAGTTTCCTGCTGACATGTCACCTTATTGGAGAGTTCTTTCTCTGCCTCATTATATAAAATAGAACTTTCTTACTCTTATCTAGCACTCCCTATTTCTCAATCTTGTTTTATTTTCCTCCATATCACTATTTTCCACATATTATTTGCTTATTTATTATTCATCTCTGCCTACTAAAATGTAAGCTCCCTGAGAGTAGAGACTTTACCTTATTCACTGCAGAATCCCCAGTACTTACAGTGTGCCTCACATGTGGTAAGTAGATGCTTAGTTTGAGACAGAGTTTCACTTTGTCACTCTCAGTGGAGGGCTGTGGTGTCATAGCTCACAGCAACCACAAACTCTTGGGCTTAAGTGATTCTCTTGCCTTAACCTCCTGAGCAGCTGGGACTACAGGCACTTGCTACATGCCCTGCTATTTTTTGGTTGTAGTTGTCATTGTTGTTTGGCAGGCCTGGGCCAGGCTTGAACCCACCAGCAGTGTATGTGGCTGGTGCCCTAGCCACTGAGATATACAGGCATCGAGCCTGAGCTTTGGCAATTTAAAAAAATTATTTGGAAAATACTGTTTGATTCTACAGTCTTTGGGTACTTTCTAAACATTGGTTGGTTGGTGTTGTCAATACTTTTGCATTACTTTTATCCAGCAGTGGTTATAGTTTTGATTGGCCACATTTTCATACCTTTGTTCAGCTTTCCACTAAGTGGAATCAGATTTGTGTAAGTAAATTTGTGGAATCAAAGTTAAGGTTCAACTTAACCTTCTAATACTAACAAGCCTAGAGAATCAAATTTTGAATCTTTGGTGGTGAAGCTAACCAGAGTAGAAAGTGTCACTATTTGATTATATAACAAATGATTTCACCTTAGTTGAATAATTCCTGTCTTTGAATCTTATGTGAGTTCATGTAGGAAATATTTTTTAAAATCATATCTTAGTATAGTTTAATTGGATTTTAAGATGTCTTTCCTTTTATTATAAATATAAATGCTGTTATCTGTTCTAATAGGTAATTATATTTTCCCAAATTATTTTTCATTTATAGTTTTGCTTTTTTAAATGTTTTTTTTATTTAGGTTTTTATATTTTAAATATTCATGTTTTTTGTGACAATATTAAACTTTAAGGAATATACTAAAAATATATATTTTGTGTATATTATTACTAAATTTAATGTTCATTTTATAATGTTTTATTGGTTTGTAGCCTCTTGTATTGATTTTTTTTTTTTTTTTGCTTAAACATGCTTTCTGTTTAAATTCTAGGCAGAGACACCTTAGATGAGTGTGGTTTGAGGTACTTGCTGGCCATGCGACTGCACACATGCCTTTTGACTTCACTGCCCCCTTTATACCGAGTGCAGCTACTTCATCAAGGTATTCCACTCAGTGTTTGGACCTTTGCACAATTTGTATTTAGTCCTGAAGTGGTGGGTCTGTTCATATCTGTGTGGGAGCATTAGGTGACTCATTAGATGCACACCTCTCCCTGGTCTTACGATTTTCCTGTGGCCTAGTACCCACGTAGTCTTTTTCTTTGTATCCTTGAGCTCTATTCTGTGACTTTTGTTGATTTGACTCAGTTTCATAGACCTTCCTCACTGAAGTTGTAGTAGCTTAGGGAGTGTAATTGTGGTATACCTGAGGTTGTAACCCAACATGGCCATCTAAAAGTAGCCCTGAATTTCTGATGTCTTTTCTTCAAAATTATGTAAGTTTTGCTCTATAACATGTTATTTGTATTTATTTTAATATAAGCAATATGTTTTACTTAGCAGTAAGTAAAGTTGATGTTTCAGGAAGTTCTGCCATGTTGATACCGTGGATTTGCATACTTCCAGCATATTGCTACACCTGACTGACACAAAAACTTATATTGGCCTTCTCATGGATTAAAAAATTGAAACTATAGAACTTAAAGTGACCTGCCCAGGCTATAGGACTCTTTATTAGTAGAGCTGGAATTAGAATCACAGTCCATTGTTCCTTTCATTAGACTGTATTTCTTTTGAAACTGGCATCCTGAAAACAGTCCCTTTAGCATTAGTGTTGCAGGACCTAGAATACCAGGTTTGATGGGCTAACGTAAGGCACTTATCCTTAAATGTTCTGTGAAAACAAGAATCTAAACAGCTATCTGACATTCTTCTGTATGTCTAAACTATATGTCATCTACCCAAGCCTTTCTTTTGGAAACATTTAGATTTTGCTGGGGTTTTTTCTATTTGAATGAATGACCTTTAACCTTATAACATTGCACATAAATATCTGTCTTTCCAATTATTCCCTTTGTTAGTTTCCTAGTAGTGGAATTGCTGAATCAAAAGAAGTGAAAATTCTTAACTCTTGATAAGACATTGCCAAAATACTTTTGAGAAAGACCATGCTCATTTACATTCCAGAAATATGGTGATGCCAGAATCAATGCACTGCCAACATTTGATACAGTCATTTTAAACAAAATATGTTATTTGGATAGAATTTAAAAATGATATTTCAGTGTTCTTTTAAATTTTAGTTTTAAATAATAGTCAAGTCATACAGAATTACTTAATGATGATTTTGTACATTGCCTAAGGGAGATCTAAAAGACTTAAATTTCTAAATCTTTGTCAAATTCCATTTTCCCTGTGACTACCGTTAAGCCAAAACATTGGATGTGAGAAGTGACTGGTTGTGTAGATAATGGTCCTGGGAACAGTTTTCGGGGAAAAAGTTAAGTAGCCAGTATGTAGAAAAGCTAAGAAGAGCAGACAGGAGATAAATTGGAAAGAATAACCTGCCATTGGTAGGTAAATAAAAATAAATGCCTAATTGGTGCTCCTGTTCTTTTCTTGCCTAACAGTGTTTCTCACCTCTATTATGTTTTCAAATACATTCACTGCTCTCCTTATCCTGTTTTTTGAACCTAATTCTTTTGACATGCTTGTGTGCATTTTTGTTTCTTCTTAATTAAATTTAAGGGTATAGAATGTAATATATTTTATATTGGTTTTTTATATTATAAATTTTGTATCAGTATTTTATAAATATATAAAATGCAAAATTTTATAAGTTTTGTATTGCTATGTAATAGTAGTTTATACAGTAGAATATCAGTTATCAGTTATTTGATGTAGTAATACTTTCTTCATCAGACAAAAATTTAAATAGTGAGAAAATTAATCTGTCTTTTAGGTTATGAAAAACTAAACTGATGGTAGATTTTGTCCTGAATTTGTAGGACAAAATTTTGTTGTATAAATGTTGTATTATTTGTTGCATATTGTTGTTGCATATTGTTGCTTGTTGTATTAATTTTGTGGTAAGATTCCAAACACAGTTGTATGTTAAGTGTTAGTAATGGGAAATTTAAAAGATTTAAGATTTTTATTCAAAATGATCATAATAGTTTTTTCTTCTATACTTTCTGAAAGAATTATTATGAAGCAATAAGCTTTAAACTACATATGAAATCTATATAATAGTTCATAATGAAAAAATTATGTGTAATGTTGATACTTAATAGCATTGAGAAACCTTTGTTATAACATGACTATCATTTGCTTTAGACATTTCCTTGTTTCCTAAATGGGTTTATCTGGGTAGTTGCTTGGGACTAATCAGTCTTCTTTCTGAGACTTCTCAGTGTTCTTCCCAGCATTCCCATTATCTATTTCCATCTTTTCTCTGTGGTTTGCTTCTCGTCTGGTTTCCTTTTCACCTGCTCTAAGTGGAGTAGAATATTATCAGTAGTTAAACTGTTGATACATCCATTTGTACTCACAAGTCTGATGGTGTCACTAAACATTTTGTTGCCTCTCAGCACAACCTGGATCCCGGTTAGTCTTCGCCCAGGGTCAAAAAAAGAAAAAAAAAAGGGTTTGCCATATAACATCAGTATTAAGCAGCTTTAAACTACATTTAACTCCAGGTACTAAAGGCAGAAGAAGGTACTTTGTGACTGTAACTTATCACTGATATTCCCTGTAGTGCTCATGAAATTTAGAGCTTTCTTTGAAGTGTTACTTAGTTCACTGTTCACAAGGCCAGAGAGAAGAATGGGGCTATTTTCAGTATTCAGTACGAAACCTTGTAGTCCTCAAGTAAGGGGCCCTGGAATCAACACCCAAGCAGTGACTTGACTGAAACTTTCACTGTTGATAAATGTGGTGTGCAAACATGTGAATTACTTAGTATTCAAATACTTTCTTTCTAACGATTAAGTTTTAGTGTCCCTCTTTTTGTAGGGGAAACAAAGACAAATATATTGGGGAAAAAGAGATTTGGGTTGTGTGTCCTGTTACTGATCTTGTATTCAGAAGATTATAGTATAAAGTTCTGAATGATAACAACTTCTTTCATTCTTTTTTTCTACTTGAAAATTCTTTTCAAAATGAATAAATACTTGAAGATTATTTTGTTCTTTTTTTTGATATAAAGGTTTATTACCTTGTATTTCCAACTTAGGTGTCTCCACATGCCATTTTGCCTGGGCTTTTCATTCTGAGGCTGAGGAAGAACTGATTAATAGGATTCCAGCAATTCAAAGAGGGGACCCTCAATGGTCTGAATTAAGAGCTATGGGAATAGGGTGGTGGGTAAGAAATATTAACACACTTCGAAGATGCATTGAAAAGGTAACTTTACATCACTGGATTTTGGATTTATATTTAGTCTTTTATAAAGGGAAGAGGATATTATCTTCCAGAAAACCTGTAGGGGGGGCTTAGTTTGTACATCTTCAGATCTTGAGAATTTTTTAAATAAATATTTTTGGAGATTCCAACTTGACTTTCAAAAAATACAATAGTACATCAGTTGTTTGTTGTTGTATATGCTGGGTTTATAATATATCTGTGGAATAGCAATATTATCTCTTAGTTGAAATGTGACCTATTTTAAGAAAATACAAAAATTTAAATTTAGAAAGTAAACTTAGGTTCTTGTTCATTATTTATATTATGTAAAAGAATCTTTTTTTAAATATATATAAAGGATTCTCTCCATTACTAGTTTAGTTAGTAAAACTTCTTTGCACACTTCAAATACCATTCAATAAAAACAGTTGTGATTTATGGGTACTTGAACATATCATGGCAGCAAGTGAAATATGCTACAGATTTCTTAAAGATAGTTTTTAGGAAGTAGTTTTTTTTTCCATTTAGAAAAAATTTCAATTTTGTTTATTAGTGGAAACTGAAAGTTCTTGGTTGGTGCAATTACCCTTTACTGAGCACCTACTGTGTAACATGTTTGGTGCCAACCACTTTTCATAAATTGTTTCATAAAATCTTATCAAGCCCATATTATCATCTCCATATTACACACGATGGAACTAAGACTTAAGAGAGGTTAAGTAATCAACTTAAACTCCAGTCATTTCTAAATGTTAGATTTAGTCTGTGCTATTTCTATCTATCAGGGTTAGGAAAGTGGAATTCTTATTCATATTTTACTTTTAGCCTATTGAAATTCCCTGGACTACAATCAGTGGTGTTATATTTGTGAAGCAGGCATCTGTTTCTCCCAAGGATGCAGAGACTCTTCCACCACTGTAGTTGGTCTTCTACCACTGTAGTTTCTAAATTTTAGTGTCAGAAGAATCACCTGGCAGACTTATTTAAAATGCATATTCCTCATCCCTGCTCAGAGGTTTTAATTCCTTAGGTTGGTGGTAGCCCTGAGGCTTATCTTAACTAACAGCCTGTGATTCTAGTGTACCTTGTTCTTAGGTCACAGTTTGAGATATGAATATAAAAGTGTCATTTTTCTGCTACGTGAAAGCAGCCAGCAAGATACCAGCATTTCCGTTCTCAAAATAGGCACAAATGTAAGAAGGAACTCTTTCCCACACCAAGAAATGTAGTTTCTAGTGTGTAGGGAAGGTTAATTGCTGTAGCACATAGATAATATAGTATCTACCTTGATAATATTTTAAGTAATTGTTGTTAATTGTTTAGAATTCATTGAGAGTACAAAGAGTTAGGTTACGCTGATTGCATTTGTTAGGTAAAGTCCCTCTTATAATTATGTCCTGCTCCCAGGAGGTGTGCCATACACTGTGTGACCTCCAACCACCCCCCCACCCCCCGCTCCCCTCTTTCTCATTCCCCTACCTATACTTTGTGTTAGATCATCTACTGCCTTCATACTAGAATTGAGTACATTGGATTCTTGCTTCTTCATTCTTATGATACTTTACTGAGATGAATGTGTTCTACTCCAATCCTGGTTAATACAAAAGATGTAAAGGCTCCATCTTTTTTTATTGGCTGAATAGTATTCCATGGTATGCATATACTATTCTTGTTAATCCATTTCTGGATTGGTGGGCATTTAGGTTGTTCCACAATTTGGCAATTATAAAACAAGCTGCAGTGAACAGTCTAGTGCAAATGTCCTTATGATAAAATGGTTTTTCTTCTTCTGGGTAGATTATGTTAATTTTTTAATATTCAAAGCAGTAGGAAGAAAGAGGATGTATTCCATCTAAAATGTTTCTAATGTATGTTACAAAGTTCTCTTTACTTTCTTGTTAACAAGTGTATTGCCATATAATTGAGTATTTGGGACATATACGTAAGATTTATTTCCACAAGTAACCTATTTCTTAAAATAAAATCAAAGAAATATATGAAATATATATTATAAATCCTTAGCTGAATATGAATAAAAATCCTCTAAAAATGATTGAACACATTGAAACACTAAGTTAAATGATGGAGAACAGAGGAAATAATAATAAAAAGGAATGGAAATAAAAGAATATTGCCGTAAAGCATTTTCATGGTGCAATTTTAGGAGCTTTCCCCTTTCTTCCATACCTCCTTAGTTCCTGCTTTGTTGTCAGTCAGTGTGAGCTAATAAAATACCCACTTTTTTATTGTTATGCCTCTTAGTGAATTGCCTAGGCTACCTCAGCATCTTTGAAAAGATGCAGTCTCGGCTTGGTGCCTGTGGCTCAAGTGGCTAAGGTGCCAGCCACATACACCTAAGGTGGCGGGTTCGAATCCAGCCCGGGCCTGCCAAAACAACAATGACAGCTGCAACCAAAAAATAGCCAGGCGTTGTGGTGGGCACCTGTGGTCCCAGCTACTTGGGAGGCTGAGGCAGGAGACTTTCTTGAGCCCAGGAGTTGGAGGGTGCTGTGAGCTGTGATGCCACGGCATTCTACCCAGGGGTATAGCTTGAGGCTCTGTCTCAAAAAAAAAGAAAAAGAAAGAAAAGATGCAGTCTGTATGCTGTTGTGTTCTGAACAATGTAATTACATAATAAGATTATTTGATAGTTCTTAAACTTACACAGAGTTGATTGGCTATGTATAAATTCACCAGCTTTGGTTAGCTGACTCAAAGAATGTTATCAGTTACTATGCATGGAGAATTATGTGCTCATTAAAATGTTTTCTCAAGGAATCACTAAGACCTAAAATTTGTAGGTCCTTTAAAATAAAGAGGCTTCAACTTTCTTTAATTACATGTCAGAAACAATGTGCTGGCATGCAATTAGAAGGATTAGAAGAATGTCCCCCATAATTGTCAAAAGCTTGATTAAAAAATGGCAGAAATGTATATATTTTTAAAAAATGTTTAAAAATTACTGGAGAATTTATTTATTTTTTTGAGACAGAATCTCACTCTGTTGCCCTCAGTAGAGTGCTATGGCATCACAGCTCACAGCAACTCCAACTCTTGGGCTTAAGCAATTCTCTTGCCTCAGCCTCCCCAGTAGCTGGGACTACAGGCACCTGTCACGACACCCAGCTATTTTTTGTTGCAGTTGTCATTGTTGGTGTATGTGGCTGGCACCATAACCACTGTGCTATGGGCACTGAGCCTGGAGCATTTATGTTTATCTGTAGTTTTAATAGTGTATACATATACATGTGTATGTGTATAATTGATATTTATTCACAGATGTCTATATCATTATTAGTTGAGAAAGCCTTCAGTTGTGAAATCATATACACCATAGATGCTAGTATTTTAGCTTTTATGAAACATTAATGTAATATGTTATTTGTTGAATGTTAAATTTTTAACAAAACTGTCTCATCTATTGAATATTCTGCCTTCTTTGAGGTTTCCTGTGTTAGTTTTATTCCTACTACCTGAGTTCTGATCCCATTTTCCCCCTTACGTATGTGACCTTCAGCAATTCTCTTAACCTTTCTGTCTCTGTCACCTCATGGCTTGTGATTCAGTAATGTAAATGAATGATGCTTAGATTGGTGCCTAATACATGGTAAATAGTAAATGCAAGCTATTTTGTTATTTTTATTATAATTACAGGCAAGCAAACAGTTTTCTCTAGGATCATGTATTTTAAGTTGCTAGAGACTATGGAACAGAACCAACTTCCCCCTCTTCACAGTTTCTATTAGCCATAGAAGTAGGAGCAAAGCATTAATTGTTGATTAATTGATTGTTGATTATTTTGTTAAATCGTTAATTTGATGTTTTCTTTGCCATTTAGGTTGCCAAAGCTTCTTTTCAAAGGAATAATGATGCGTTAGATGCTGCTTTATTCTACCTTTCGATGAAGAAGAAAGCAGTAGTGTGGGGTCTATTTCGGTAAGTTGCCTCAATTCTGAACATGATTTAATTATTATGCTATGAATCACAAGTCTAATGCTTTTGAAAATAGTAAGGTATATGAGCTTGGTCACATCAGCTTCTTTGTGACTTGGTTCCTTTATATGCAAAAAATGTATAAAATATCTTTTCAACTTATAAATGGGATATTGGTAAGAAGTTGAGAAAAGTAAAAATATTCTTGTTTCTTGTTTATGTATACATAAGCATTATAAGCTTTTTTAATTAGAAGAAGTAAAGAGAAACTAAATAACAAATACCTACCAACTGAAGTTATTGTTTTTCTTTTAGATGGATGTTTGAGATTTATTTTCTATTTTTATGCATTCTATAAAGAATTAAAAATATTTCAAATTTTGTTTAACCACCAATATTTGTACTTGGGTTTATAGGTCACAGCATGATGAAAAAATGACAACATTTTTCAGCCACAACTTTAATGAAGATAGGTGGCGTAAAGCTGCTTTGAAAAACGCTTTTTCTTTACTTGGAAAACAACGCTTTGAACAATCTGCTGCTTTTTTCTTGCTAGCTGGTTCATTGAAAGATGCCATAGAGGTATAAATAAGAAAACATGCTATAAAATATTTGTAAGATGATTGAAACCTATGAAGGTTGTAGAGATTATGATTTTTTGTCATATATGAATACAGAATAACTATGGAAGTTACTGAACTTAAAATAGTGGCACTATTATAAATGAAAATGTAAAGTTATGAGAGAAACATGAAAATTTCATGTGTGGCATAAGTTATTTGCTATGTAAATAGAAGGTCCTTTAATGTATATATGGAAATATAGTTGGAAATTAAGAACTCATGTATAAATTCAAATACATAAGTTGTATCTAATTTAAAAATGAATGTTATTAATTTAAATTGACCTAAGTCAGTTGTTTTATGCTTATTTTATAAATGATCTTTCTAGGCTTGAAAGTACTATGTTCTAGTCTCTTACTCCTCTTGTTCTTCCTTAATTTTCCATCAATTATTTAGCTGCCTTTCACTGTGTAAACCTTTGGACCCTCTCTCCCCCCATGGCAATATAAAGGGCAGATAATTTTAAGGTATTAATGGGATTATTTCATATCTTTAAATAGTTATCATTAAATAAGACAAGTATTTCTTAATATCTAAATTTGCAGGTGTGTCTTGAAAAAATGGAAGATATTCAACTAGCCATGGTTATTGCCCGTTTATATGAATCAGAATTTGAGACATCGTCCACTTATATATCCATCCTAAATCAGAAGATTTTGGGTTACCAAAAAGATGGCTCAGGATTCAGTTGCAGAAGATTACATCCTGATCCCTTCCTGCGTAGTCTTGCCTATTGGGTAATGAAAGACTACACTCGAGCCTTGGACACATTACTGGAACAGATTCCGAAGGAGGAGGATGAACATCAAGGTGAGACATGTTGTGGGTTTCTCTTTTTCTTTTTTAAAGGAAGATAACTTATGAGCTAACATTCATTTAGGTTAAAAAAGTCATTACCCAATTTACTATTCAACTTTGAGAAATTATCTTCAAAATATTAAAAATTTTAAAAGAAGGGAAAGAAAAAGAAAAGTTTTAGAAGAAGAAAGTATCTGAGGCTGAGCACTTATAGCTCAAGCAGCTAAGACGCCAGCCACATACACCGGAACTGGTGGGTTCAAATCCAGCCCGGGCTTGCCAAAAAACAATGACAACTACAACCACAAAATAGCCAGGCATTGTGGCAGGTGCCTGTATTCCCAGCTACTTGGGAGGCTGAGGCAAGAGAATAGCTTAAGCCTGAGAGTTTGAGGTTGCTGTGAGCTGTGACACCACGGCACTCTATCCACGGTGACAGCTTGAGACTCTGTCTCAAAAAATAAGAAAAAAAGTATCTGAGTTATCTAGATAATTTTAAAAAGATATATACATTTTTATAGAGGGAAGGTTCTGTTTATTTTCTAAAGTTTTCTAGGTTAATGTTTAAAAAATTGTTATTACAGAAAATTTCAAATATATATAAAATAAAGGACAATATAAAATCAGTGAATTCCTTACCCATCTTTAATAGTTAACTTATAACCAACCTTGTATCATGTATACTCCCACCTATTTTACCCCCCAATGAAGCAAATTTTAACATATCATTTCACTTCTAAATATTTCAGTATCTATCTCTATAAAATAAGTTTTTAAAAACATGGTGTACAGCTAGCTGATCACAACTTGTTAACAGATTTGTTTGTTCTTTCTCTACTCCTGCTGTTTCACTTGACTAGCCTAAAAAAAAAAAATCACATATCATTATAACAAAATTTTATTGGTCATCATCAAATACACTGTCATTCAAATTTCCTGGGTGGTCTTGTAAAATCTTACACAATTGGTCTGTTTGTACTAGGATCTAAGTATTGTGATTGGTTGAGATGTCTCCCTTGTCCACTTTAATCCATAGGTTCCTTTTTCTTTTTTTCTCTCCTTGCAGTTTATTTATTAAAGAAGTCCGGTGGTTTATCCTGCAGTTTCCTGCAGTTTGGATTTTGCTGATTGTGTCCCTGTTGTTTAGCATGTTTATCATGTTCATTTTTTCTGTGTTCTCTGTATTTCCTATAAATCAGTAATTAAGATTCTAGAGTCTCCTATCACATTTTCTTGCAGAGACACTTTATAGTGATATGGCATACTTGAAGGGATTCATAATATTGAGTTGTTTTGCTTTTGTGGTATTAGCCATCAGTGATCACTACCTAGTTACTTTGTTAGTGTTTGTAAAATAATAGCACTCTAATTATGTCATCCTATCCTTCCTTTATGAGCTGGACTATGTTTCTAGAGGGCAGTTTCTCTTAGTGCCTGTTTGATTACTCTGTCATCCAGCCATCTGAATGGTAAAGGGAGCATAAATGCTTGATTCTTTCTCTTTATTTACTAGTTTTCAAAATAATGGGCTGGTTCCCTGGCATCCTATAAAGGTGACCTATTAATTAGCTTTTTATTTTTAAAGGTTATTTTGAATTCACAAATTTAGATAGATTTGTGTTTGAATCTATTACAGTTTGTTTTTATGGATGCTTATATCATCCCCTCTGATGTGGGAGCTCTTCAAGTTCCTGAATCCTTTTTGCCTTATTTCTTGATTGCAAAATGTTTCAGGCTAATCTTATACACTTCCTGTCCCAGACCTGGAAATGACCATTCCTCCAAAGGCTGCTTGTATTCATTTGGTCATCATTTCTAGGCTATCTCAATAATGGAACTGGGAAATTAGTTTTTCCTAAGAATTTAGAAGTTTACACTGAAATTTCTAATTCATGTGTAGAGTTCTCCTTAGATTTCACATTTTTTTTATTAAATCATAGTTGTGTACATTAATACTATCATGGGGTACAGTGTGTTGTTTCCATACACAATTGAAATACTTTCATCCAGTTGGCCAACATAGCCTTCATGTCATTCTCATATTGTTGTTAAGACATTTACATTCCACATTTAGAAAGATTCACATGTACCCTTATAGGATAAATCATAGGCATGACCCAGCAGTCACCCTCCCTCCACCCATCCTCTCCCTTCTCCTCCCCTCCCTCTCCCCTTTCCCCATATTCTTAGGCTAAAATTGGGTTATAGCTTTCCTATGATAGCTAAAAATTAGTTTCATAATAGGGTTGAGGACATTGGATACTTTTTCTTCCATTCTTAAGATACTTTGCTAAGAAGAATATTTTCCAGCTCCATCTGTGTAAACATGAAGGAGGTAAAGACTCCATCTTTCTTTAGGGCTGCATAGTATTCCATGGTGTACATATACCACAGTTTGTTGATCCATTCATGGGTCGATGGGCACTTGGGCTTCTTCCATAACCTAGCAATTAGGATGATTTCAGATTTTTGTCTTATAATGAAAGGCTTAGATTCTCATACCATTAGCATAATTATTTGCTACTGATACGCATATAATAGTTTCAGAATAATAATACAAATATTTTCCTATTGAGATGATTACTGAGAACATGATTAAGCTTTTGGGGGTGGGGGCAGGTTTTTTTTTAATGATATATTTCACTAAGGATGTATAGTCAAATTACTTGTTTTAAAGTCACTTTTCGTAGTTCATCCCATAGTTCAACCATAGTTGGTTATGCTACCAACTTGATACACAGATATATTTTTCTGTCACTTTATGTGAAGTACTTTTTAAAATTTAATTTTCTTTTAAAGTAATATGAATGTTGACATGGTTTAAAATGAAATATATAAAGCCAAAGTATTTTCAGAGAAATCTAGCTTCTTTCCCTGTTTTACTCTTCCTTATTAGTGAACCAAATGTTTTTGTTTTCCTTTCATTTAAAAAATATAAGCAAGTTTGCATGAATGTGTGTATTTGTATCCCTTCTCTACTTTCTTAGATAAAAGGTAGTCTACTGTAGGCAGTGCCTGTGGCTCAGTGGGTAGGGCACCAGCCCCATATACTGAGGGTGGCGGATTTAAACCCAGCCCTGGCCAAACTGCAACAAAAAAATAGCTGAGCATTGTGGTGGACGCCTGTAGTCCCAGTTTACTTGGGAGGCTGAGGCAAGAGAATCACCTAAACCCAGGAGGTGGAGGTTGCTATGAACTGTGATGCCATGGCACTCTACCAAGGGCAATAAAGTGAAACTCTGTCTCTAAAAAGAAAAAAAAAAAAGATAGTCTACTGTAAGAAGTGATTCTCACACTGTAGAGCAGTGGTTCTCAACTTCCCTAATGCTGCGACCCTTTTATACAATTCCTCATGTTGTGGCGATCCCCAAACATAAAATTGTTTTTGTTGCTACTTCATAATTGTAATTTTGCTATTTATGAACTATAATGTAAATATCTGGTATTTAGGATGTATTTAGGCAACTCCTGTAAAAGGGTCATTCACCCTCCAAAGGGGACACAACCCACAGATTGAGAACCGCTGCTATAGAGCGATGTCCAGGATGTATCACTGAGGTTTGTTTAATGTATCCTGGACATCACTCTGTAGTGATGGGAATCCCATCCCATCCCATCCCAAATGCATATTGGGATTTTAAAAAATTTCACCTGTGTAGTTTGAATTATTGTATGGATGTATGACAGTTTATGAATTATTGTAGGATGTATGACCTATCCCAAGTCAATATTTGTATTTCCTTTATTTTTACAAAATGCTGATATTTTATCTTTTGTAATGAGTACAGATTAATGCAAATCTTTCTTATCTGTTTGATTTCCATAGTTATCAAATCTTGTAACCCAGTGGTGTTTAGTTTTTACAACTATCTTCGAACTCATCCTTTGCTTATTCGAAGAAATCTTGCCTCACCTGAAGGAACTTTGGCAACCTTGGGTCTTAAAACTGAGAAAAACTTTGTTGATAAAATTAACCTCATAGAAAGAAAATTATTCTTTACCACTGCAAATGCTCATTTTAAAGTTGGATGCCCTGTCTTAGCCTTGGAGGTGCTCTCCAAAATTCCAAAAGTAACCAAAACATCTGCCTTACCTGCAAAAAAAGATCAGCCTGACCTCATTCCTAAAAAGATGGGTGATACGTCCTTACAATCAAAATCTCTGAGCAATGGCAATGGCAATGGAAGTTCTGGTATTGATTGGTCAAATGTAACTTCATCGCAGTATGACTGGAGTCAGCCAATAGTAAAAGTTGATGAGGAACCTCTTAATCTTGATTGGGGTGAAGATCACGATAGTGCCTTAGATGAAGAGGAAGAAGATACTGTTGGCTTACTAATGAAAAGTACAGATGGTAGGAAAAAAGATGGACAGGAAGATCAGAAGGCCCTAGACCCTAATATGTTACTGACCCCTCAGGAAGAGGATTGCCTTGAAGGTGATACCGAAGTTGATGTGATTGCCGAACAACTAAAATTCAGAGCTTGTTTAAAGATTCTTATGACTGAACTAAGAACATTGGCCACTGGTTATGAAGTAGATGGAGGAAAACTTAGATTTCAACTCTATAACTGGCTTGAAAAGGAAATTGCTGCCTTGCATGAGATATGTAATCATGAATCAGTTATTAAAGAATATTCCAGTAAAACATATTCCAAAGTAGAGAGTGATCTTCTAGATCATGAAGAAGTGTTGGACAAACCAGACATTGGCTCTTATGAGCGTCACCAAATAGAGAGACGAAGATTGCAGGCTAAGAGAGAGCACGCAGAAAGACGAAAGTTGTGGTTGCAGAAAAATCAAGATCTCCTGAGAGTGTTTCTTAGTTATTGCAGCCTTCACGGGGCCCAAGGTGGTGGTTTGGCCTCAGTAAGAATGGAACTCAAATTTTTACTGCAAGAATCACAACAGGTATGAATACCACTTTTGTTTTCAATCTTGGTGATTTCAGTTATAGCTATAAAGTTCTTTTACTAGTTAATCTAAATATGTTCCTATTGTCTGTGTGAGTCTTCTTAGACTAGAGTGTTGATGATTATGAGTAGACCTAAAAGCTTCAGAGCATACTTGTGTCATACACATCTTTGTATCTTCTGCCGCCAGCAGAGCACCTGGTAACTGCTGGGTGCTCAGTAAATCTTTGTAAAATGAATGAATAAGTAATTGAACATATTGCTTTCATGTAAGTATTTATCATCAGTATTTTTACTATTGTCTTTTTCTCCTTCATTTTGAACTACTTTGAAAAATATAATTCATTGTCTCCTGCAGGAAACCACAGTAAAGCAGCTCCAGTCTCCATTACCATTGCCTACCACTCTACCTCTGCTTTCAGCAAGTATTGCTTCGACAAAAACAGTCATAGCTAATCCTGTGTTGTACTTAAATAATCACATCCATGATATACTGTATACTATTGTTCATATGAAAACACCACCTCATCCCAGTATTGAAGACGTGAAGGTAATACAAAGTTTATAACCATTTGTTATTGTACACACTGAGAAGGTAAATATGTTATACTTGTCTTCTAATTTGAACTTAGAGGAAATATTTAAAAGTGCTCTTCTGTGCTACTTTTCTCATTCCTGATAAGTTAGTTCAAGACTATTTGTCCGATGAGTGTAATTTAAAAATGAGCATTCTTCTTATTTTGGAAAAAGTTCCTGTCTTCCTTTAAGATAGGTAAATACTTTTTTGGTAATAAAACTAATTTTCTAGATAGTGTTCTTGCCACTTAATATTCATGTAGGTCTTCTTTTCTCCTTAAATAAAACATTAAGTTAGAAATATTTATGAATACTTGTTTATGTGCCAAGATATTATCAAAATATAAGCTGGGGAGTACTCAGGAGGGAATCATGATTGTTTAGAAATGGTCCCAGAGAAAGTATCCTTTTTACTGTTTCCTTGGCAAGTGTGTTTATTAGAGGCTGTGCCTCTAGTTAGAGGCAATCAGAGTTTTGGCAGAGTTAACATCCCAAGTTAAACCTATACCCTATGCTGAGTTATAAAAAAGTGATAGCTTGCTAGAAGCCCCAGGGAGCTTGGCAGGCTCTGGGGCATTGATCAGACTTCTGCATGCCAGCCTGAGTGTAGCTGGTGCTATACTTTTTCCAATTCTAGTGTCTGGGGCACATTTCAGGTCCCCAGTATACTTATTTTTTATTAGTTTTGTTTGACAGGCAGGTTTAATCTCTGGTAGTACATTCTGAAGGCCTGGTCACATTAGCTTCTTAGGGACTTCTAATCCATAGCATAAATTAATCTAAATTGGTATTTTACATGTGATTTACTGGTGACATCAACCTAGACTTCTCTCTATATAAATTTATGCTTCTAATCCATAGCATGGATTAATCTATATCAGTATTTTAACAAGGATTACTTAAATTGTTTCTTAGGTGAATATGGGTATGTAGGAAAGGCATAAGATGCATATAAATTCTTAGTAAACATTTCTAGTTCCTAGAAATTTAGATAAGACTTTGAAAGAGTAATCTGGATAAGGTTTCCAAAGAACATGAAACTATTTGTAAAGTACTTGCAAATTTTAAGATTTTATGAGTCTCAAAATGTTGATTCAGTATGGTACTTTTGAATGTGGTTTTTGTGTTATGTGAATAAATTACAAACTTTTTAAGTATTAATACAATAAAAACAATTGTTCCAGAGCTTCATTAAGTTTCTAAAACTTAGAAATTCCAAAACTATCCCCTTCTCAATGAATACCAAGTAATTATTTTCTGGAAAATCAGCCATTTCACACAGTGATTGATATATTTACTAATAAATTTAAGTCATTCTTATTAAGTTTTTATTTTCATCAAGAAGAAGTACATGAGGTGAGCTTAAATGAAAGCTCTGAAAATTCTACATTTATTTTGTTTCTGCTTTTTAAGAAATGTTATTGGCTTGGCGCCTATACCTCAACAGCTAGGGCACCAGCCAGATACACCAGGATGGCAGGTTCGAACCCAGCCCAGGCTTACCAAACAATAATGGCCACTACAGCAAAAAAATAGCTGGGCGTTGTGGCAGGTGCCTGTAGTCCCAGCTACTTGAGAGGCTGAGGCAAGGGAATCACTTAAGCCCAAGAGTTTGAGGTTGCTGTGAACTGTGATGCAACAGCACTCGACCAAGGGCGATATAGTGAGACTCTGTCTCAAAAAATAAATAAATAAACAAAATTTAAAAATATTATTAAAGCTAATCATTAGTAGGATAGTGCAATACCCAGTAATATCCACATAGCACTTTGCTCAAGGCCTGGTAAGTGGCAAGCTCACAGTAAGTAAATATTGATATAGTTGTGTCTGAAACAATGAGCTTTGTTGTGGGCATGCGATAAATGTGGCTGAAAGTTATTTTAGAAGTTTAGAAAGCAGAGTTAGTAGTCTCATAGAATTCAGTCTTATTTAAAACATTGCTAGTTTCCTGGATATTTTCTTATTTTTAAGATATTGCTGTTGTGTAGAAATGTTAGTATAAAATGTAATTGTGGCTGTTTTGGTTTTAGGTGCACACACTTCATTCACTAGCAGCATCACTTTCTGCATCAATTTACCAAGCATTATGTGACAGTCATAGCTACAGGTAAAAAAAACAAAAAAAATCCCAAATAGTATTAATACAATAAAAACAACTGTTCCAGAGCTTCATTAAGTTTCTGTGTCCTAGGGACTGAAAAATCCCCAAAGATGACTGCCATGTATACTTTAATAGATGACAGAGAATCAGAAATAAAATAGTTATTTGTTTAGTTGTCACCTAGTAACAATAGAGAAATATAGAAAGTAACAAATAGTAAATGTAAATTATCATCATTGCCATCTTTTTTGTTTTCAAGGAAAAAGTTTACTGTCCAAAATAATTCATAGTATGATATTGCCTAATGTTTTTTCCCTTAGGAACTATTTCTGTTTGCAGTGAATTAGCTTGTATTTATTTTACTGGTTTTCAGTTGAAGGAAAAAATACTTTAGAAAAATGAAAAAGTAAAAAAAAAAAAAAAGAAAGATGAGAAAAAGAAAAGTGAAAAAAAATTTCCTAAATTGAATTATTAAAATTAATTTTACCTAACCATTCACAGATGATATAAAACCCTTTGGAAGTGATATGAATTAGAAGTAATGGTATGAAATTTTCTAAATGTCAAATTACTTGTATCAGTCTGTACTTTGCATTTTAGTGGCTAGGGCAATATAAGCGTAAAATAATGAATCACTTGAAAGGTAACCTAGATTTAAATGAAATATAAAATTTATGTTAAATGTGTAGCTTTTTTGGATAAATTTTGTAGTCTTTTGTGGGGACATTTGATATTGAATAAGGAATTACTGCCTCAGAATGGCCTGTATTCTGGTTTTAACCTAATTGGGCCATATCTAAATAACTCTAAAGATTAGAAATGTAAATAAGGAAAAACAGGTTGATTTAGTTAACTGTTGTCATCTAAATGATCAAAGACAACTTGATTATCAGTCACTGGTTAAAATGGTACTAAATGAGAGTCTAAATGTGTTGTTTTTAAACGTGTTTTTTTTCCAGTTTTTAGTCTATGATTTACTTTGAAAGGTAACTCAGCTTCACTTTCTGCTTTTGTACTTTCCCCAACTTCACAAAGACAGCCATTACAAGGAGGGAAGTAAATAGTAAGGGACATTTGACTTTAGGTTTAGATATTTCTAAAATATGGCTGTCCAGGTTTTAGTTCATTTTTTAATTTAGAGTTAAGCTTACACAGCTTTGTGCAGAACTAAGAAACAAAGGAAACTAGTACCCTCAAACCTTCTACCTACCATAGCCTAATAACAACAATAGTCTCCCCACCTCAGATTTTCAAAAAAACTAAAATATAAATGTATGTAAATAGAAAAGATTTTAAAGTGTTAAGTGGCATCTGGAAACAATTTTAAAGAACTAAATGCCATCTGTCCAACATAGTAAAACTTGGTATTTTGTTTTTAAAAACTATCAACAAACATTTGTAACTATTTTTAATAGCTTTCTAAAATAAATTTTTATTAGAACAGTGTTTTCATTTTAATAATATTTTTAAAATCATCTAAAATAGATGATGTACATGAAGTGCAGTTATTACCTCTCTTAGGATAATAAATAACTGACCCTGTTTGTTTCAGCAGTCAAGCAGAAGGAAATCAGTTTACAGGAATGGCTTACCAAGGACTTCTTTTAAGTGATCGCCGAAGACTAAGGACAGAAAGCATCGAAGAACATGCAACACCGAACTCATCTCCAGCTCAATGGCCTGGTGAGAATTTGATTTTTTTTTTTTCCAGTCTTCTATTTGGTGTCCATTCCTTTTAAAAAAAGTTAATGCCTAATTTTCTAATTGTTGCTGTTTTTGGATTTGGTGAATGGTTTTTTATTTGTTTTTGATGATGATTTCTGCTATAGATTGGGAATTTTTAAGTACTTTAATATTATCTGAAGACTCAGAAAGTTAAGGCTTCAAAAACTAACTTTCTTGACCAGCATAAAAAAAGCGAGGTCTTAACATTCTTCCTAAGGGTGAGTGTGTCATCTCTTTCTTATCCTCAGGAACTCTGAATTAGAGTCTGCAGTATCACAAACATAGTTGTATGGATATATCAGAGAAAATACAGTTGATCTCAAGATGGTTAGATTGTCTATTAAGATAGGAATGGCCGTTCTGTGGTACATGTATCATGCTGTCTGTGAAGCCCTCTTGTCCTCTGGTCACCTGTCTTTCTCATTCTCCACTTCAGTTAATTCAAACTTTCTTCACTCCTTTTAGTACCCTAAGTGTGTATTTAAAATTGGTTTAAGCATGAGTTTCTGTGAGTATACTGTTTTTATCTTAATTTCTCATTTTGAAATAATTTCATAATTAAAAATTTTTATAAAGATAGTATAGTGGATTTTTATGTAACAGTCATCCATATTCCCTAAATGTTGACATTTTACCATACTTGCTGCATCATTTATTCCTTCTCTCTCTCTCTTTTTCTTACATTCTCACTCTCACTGTGTGCATACTGGAATGTAATTCTTTTCTTAAAATATTTAAGTGTAAGTTGCAGACATGATGTCCTTTTCCATTTAAATATTTCAGTGTATATTTCCTAAAAACATTCTCCTACAATGCAGTTACCATATTTAACATTTGAACATTGATACAATACTGTTCTCTATAGACCTTTTGCAAATTTCACCAGTTGTCCCACTAATGTTCTTTTTCTGGTGTGTGTAACATTTAACAGTGTCTCATTAGTTTCCTCTAATATGGAGTAAAGTTCCTTCATCTTTCTTTTTCATGACTGACACTTTTGGAGAGTACTCACCATATTTTTTAATTTTTTCCTGAGACGTAATCTCACTTTGTTGCCCTTGGTAGAGGGCTGTGGCACACAGCCTCAGCAACCTCAAACTCTTGGGCTTAAGTGATTCTCTTGCCTCAGCCTCCCAGGAGCTGGGACTACAGGTGCCTGCCACAACGCCCGGCTATTTTTTGTTTGTTGTTGTCATTGTTGTTTAGCAGGCCCGGGCTGAGGTTCGAACCCACCAGCCTAGGTGTGTCTGGCTGGTGTTGTAACCACTGTGCTACAGGCGCCAAGCCAGGTCATATTTTTTTAAAAATGTTTTTCCATTGGGCTGTTCTGATTTTTTCTTAATATTAGATTCAGGTTATGTATTTTTGGCAGGGATACCACAAAAAAGAGATGCTTTACTCAGTACCCAATATTGAGGTGTTTGATATCAAATGGCTTCATTATTGTACCCTAATTTCGATCACTTGGTAAGGTGGTTTCTTCAAGTTTCTCATTTGTAAATTTAATACTTTTTTCCTTTGTAATTAAATAGTATCTTTTGAAGAGATAGTTTAAGACTATATAAAAATATCATACTTTCATCTGCTAATTTTAGCATCTAGTGATGATTCTCTCCTGAATCAGACATTACTGTTGGGTTTCTAGTGGTGATTTTCTAATTCCATCATTCTTTCTACTTTTAGGTGAAATTCTCCTATAAAGGAAGAGCTTTCCTTTTCCCCTTGCTGTTATTTACTCATTTATTATATCAGTATTGACTAACAAACTCTTTATTCTGTACCTACAAACTATTTCTGTCATTTATTTTGTTGCTCAAATTGTGGAAATACTTAATTTTGGTAGCATATAGATATGTAATTTTGATTAAATTATAAAATTGGCTGTTTTTACTTCTGGTGCTTTTTCCTGATATATTTCTTATGATACCCTTATAGGTGTGAGCTCACTTATTAGTCTTTTGAGTTCAGCCCAAGATGAAGACCAGCCAAAATTGAACATTTTGTTATGTGAAGCTGTTGTTGCTGTTTACTTAAGTTTACTGATACATGCACTTGCCACAAATTCCTCCAATGAATTGTTTCGACTTGCAGCCCACCCATTAAATAATCGAATGTGGGCTGCTGTTTTTGGAGGGGGTGCAAAACTTGTTGTGAAGCCACGAAGACAGTCAGAAAATATTTCAGGTAAGAGAAGATTGAAAACCAATAATGTATGTAAATGTACATAATTTTTAAGTCAAAATTTTTTTAACATAAGAAATTTTATTTTGAAAATGAGTGATGTTTTATTTCTCCTGTTAAGGATGTTAAATGACTAAATGCATGTTAGAATGAAAATACAGTTTTGTTACTTTTATTTTTATAGAAGTAACATTTTTGAGGATGATCAAGCAGGACATGTTTGAAGAAGTTAAAAAATAAACAGAGGAAAAATAAGAGCAACTAAGGAGACAGTATTTTTTTTTTTAATTTTTTTAGAGACAGAGTCTTACTATGTTGTCTTCGGTAGAGTGCTGTGCCATCACAGCTCACAGCAACCTCCAACTCTTGGGCTTAAGTGATTCTTCCACCTCAGCCTCCCAAGTAGCTGGAATTACAGGTGCCTACCACAACACCTGGCTATTTTTTTGTTGTAGTTGTCATTGTTGTTTAGCTGGCCCAGGTTGGGTTTGAACCTGCCAGCCTCAGTGCGTATGGCTTGTGCCGTAACCAGTGTGCTACAGGCGCCGAGCCTAAAGGAGGCAGTGTTAAGGTACAAGGTCATAGAAAAAAGGATAGTTCTTTTTCTTTTTTCCTTTTTTAGAGGTAGGGTCTTGCTCTGTCACCCAGGCTAGAATGTGATGGTGTGATCATAGCTCATTGCAACCTCAAAATTCCTGGGCTCAAGTGATCCTGCTGTCTCAGCCACTTGAATAGCTGGGACTACAGGTGTATGCCACTACACTGGCTAATTTTTTTTACTTTTTGTAAAGATGAGGTCTTCCTCTGTTGCCCAGGCTGTTCTCAAATTTGTGTCCTCAAGCAACCTTCCCAAATTGGCCTCCCCAAAGCACTGGGATTACAGATAGGAGCCACCACACTCAATGCAGGATAGTACCTAACTAGAGAAAGATTTCAGTAAATTCTCAAAATCTTTACAGGGGATAACATCAGTTGGCTTCAGATTAAGTTTATAGTTATGTACAAGATTGTTGTTACATTGATGCAAATGGCTTTTAAATTCCATATTCTTTGTGGGTGGTTGTTGCTGTGGACCAGAATGTATTTTTCATCCCACTTTTTAAGATGGTAGGATTTGGTAAGGTATCAACTTCTGCCACAGAAAAGGTTTCTTTTTTTTTTTTTGAGACAGAGCCTCAAGCTATCCCCCTGGGTAGAGTGCCATGGCATCATAGCTCAAAGCAACCTCCAACTCCTGGGCTCAAGCGAATCTCCTGCCTCAGCCTCCCAAGTAGCTGGGACCACAAGGTGCCTGCCACAACGCCTGGCTATTTTTTGGATGCAGCCATCATTGTTGTTTTTGGTGGACCCGGGCTGGATTTGAACCCGCCACCTTAGGTGTATGTGGCTGGCACCTCAGCTACTTGAGCCACAGGCGCCAAGCCACACAGAAAAGGTTTCAGTTTTGATGCTAATACACAGAAATCATCTTAATTCATCCTTAGAAATGGATTTATTACAGGTCTGGAATCAGTGGCATGGAGAATCTGCATGATATAAATTCTAACCTCTGTCCTTACTGCTCACAGTTAATAGAATAGGTTCTTTGTGCATCAACATAATGGAGGTGATCTTACTAACTCCAGTGCTTCCATTCTTGTTATATGTGATGCCTTTTAATCTTTTTCTTCCTACCTACTTATAGTCTACTTTAACTTAACAATTATTTTCTCCCAAATCTCTTCCTGAATTTTCTGGGTTTTTTTTTTTTTGGTGGTAATTTTATCCATCGAGTCATCATCTATGCTGAAAATCTTCCAGGACACATTCATGTTTATATTACTTCATTCACTTAACACCTACGACCTGCCAGGCAGTGGTCTAAACTTTAGGGATATGGAAGTGAATAAAACAGACAAGTCTTTTACCCTCATGAAGCTTCCATCTGGTAGAGGTAACACACAATAAATTAACAAATAAATAATATATCAGGAATGACAAGAACTATGATAAAAATCAGAGTAAGTGGAAATAAAGTAATGAAGGAATGGGATTAGGACCAGTTTAATGAGAGTAGTCAGAAGACATGTTTCTGATGAGATAGCATTTGAGAAGAGCCGTGGGGAAGCTGGGAATCATACCAGGCAGATATCTGGGGCTGGACTACAGCATTCCAAGCAGATGGAGCAGTGAGTACAAAGCAGTAAGTGCTGAGGCAGGACTGATTTGGGTCTTTCCCAGGAACTACAAAGAGACCATCATCGCTATCATGAAGGTATGGATGTTAGGAGGTGAAGTTAGAGAAGTAGCCGGGGGGAGGGTCTTCATGGATCATGGGAAGGCTTTAGTTTTTGTTTTAAGAAAGATAGGAAACTACTGGAGGATTTTAAGCTGAAGATTGTCATAATCTGACTTAGATTTTCATAAGGTCTTAGTTTCACTGCTTTGTGGAATAGACTGTGCAACAAGAATAAATGTATGGAGCCTGGATGGGAGCCTACTGTAATAGTTTGCTTAAAAGATAATTGTGGGTTGCCACTAAGGATGAATAGATAAACAAAATGTGGCATATACATACAGTGCAGTGCTACTTAGCCCTAACAAAGAGTGAAGTACTAATATGTGTTACAATCTACATGAACCTTAGAAATACATGCCAGACAAAGAAGCCAGACATTCTATCTATCTATGGCAAATCCATAGATAGATAGAAAGGTGGTTGTTTAGGCTCAGAGGAGGGAGAAATATAGAGTGTCTGCTTATGGGGTTCAGGGTTTCCTTTTGGGGTGATGAGAATGCTTTGAAACTAGATACAGCTGGTGGTTGCACAACATTGTAAAAGTCCTAAATTCCACTCAATTGTGTAGTCTAAAATGATTAATTTTATGTTATATAAAATTCACCTCAAAGAGACAATGGTGGTTTAGCCTATGGTGGTAGTCATGGACAGAGTGAAAAGTGGTCATATTCTGGATAAAATTTGAGGTGAGAGCTGATGGAATTGTGGATGAATTGTGTGTGTGTAAGGGAGAAAGAGGAATGGCAAGAAAGTCACCATTTTCTGTGATGGAGAGTTTAGGAGAGGAGCAGGTTCACTCACTTTCTGGCCCTCCCATCTGCAGTGATTTTTTGAATCCTTTTGATGTTTATTTTATGTATCCCCCATATCTAACACTACCTCTAGTTTTTGCCACCTACCATTCTACTTGAGGCCATTCTTGTGTCTTCTTATTCCATCTTCCTCTCTAATTGATCAAACAAACCATGTGACTAAAGCAAAAGAAGCTTTAGTGAGAATTGCCCATAAGGTTAGTTCCCGCCTTTATATCCAAGGGCTGGTCCTAGCCTAACTCTAGACTTTGATGTTATTACTCCCATCTCTTACTGCTGCCTAGCAAAAGTAGTTTACTCCTCATTTACCCAAACCTCCGTTGGTCATTTGTTTGTGTTGTCCTTTCCCATTTTCCCATGGAGATTCTGCCCTTCTTTTAAGGCACACTTTTATATGCTACATATATACAGTGCCTCTTTCTTGAACCACACAGCCAGAAATGATCAATTACTTGCTTTAATTCTTATTGAATATACCATATATTTAATACATTATATACAGAATTACTTTAATCCTTTTTTATATAGTGTGTGGGCTACTTCATGGCAAGGGAAACTTTAATCGTTTATCTCATCTGCATCTCTGGCATGACTACTGGAAAAGTTTAGAAGCACAAGTAAAGTAATTTAGTCTAGAACATACAGAAAGTAGGATGAAAAGAAAGATTAACTGTATGAACTAATAATGGAAAAGAAATACTGATCTTTTTCTTCTGTCTTTATTCAGCACCTCCAGTTCCTTCTGAAGACATAGATAAACACCGCAGGAGATTTAACATGCGAATGCTGGTCCCTGGAAGGCCTGTAAAAGATGCTACTCCACCACCAGTGCCTGCAGAAAGACCATCTTACAAAGAAAAATTTATTCCTCCTGAACTTAGCATGTGGGATTATTTTGTTGCAAAGGTAAGTGGTGTGAGAAACACAGGCTTTAATTTAATCGTGTCTCTTTTATTCTTGTGTACGTATCACATAGGAATGATGGGGTAGTTTTGGATTGAGTCTTAATAGTTTAGACATTTAATTTCCTTCCTTCCCCTTCCCCTCTCTTCTTTTTTCTTCTTCTCCCCACCCTTCCCTCCATTTTTTAACCCAGCATCTCACTTTGTTGCTCAGGATACAGTCCATAGTGTCATAGCTCACAACAGTGTCAAACTTCTGGGTTCAAGTGATCCTTCTGCCTCAGTCTCCTGACTAGCTGGGAACACAAGCACCTGCCACAGTGCCTAGCTCATTTTTCTGTTTTTAGTAGAGACAGGATGTCATTCTTGTTCAGGCTGTTGTTGTTTTCAAGTGATCATCCTGCCTTGGCCTCCCAGAGTGCTAGAGTTATAGTTGTGAGCCACCTTGCCCAGCCTAAACATTTAATTTCTTACGTCCAATAACTGAATAGTCTTAGTAAACTAAGGGACAATCAGATATAGGATGAAACAAACTAAAAATCATCTGCGACTTACATATAAACCAGAAGTCATTCTATTAACATTCAATGAGTATCTTCTTTTTCTAGTGACTAGTGTACTTGTATCTACCATCTATGCACCCCTCTTCTGATTATCAGTAGTTCCTTGGGCAGCATGGAATTAGAGTGGAAGGAGATAAATAGACATTTGGGGGGTTTATCAGGCCACAGTGAAGCCCTATGACATATCTCTTTTTCCTCCAGGGGAAACAAAACTTCTCTAGGGATCAGAATACTCATAGTGACTAGATACATTTCATACAGTGCTGATACTTGATTTTCTGCATTTTTGTTTTATTTTGATTTTCCTAGCTCATCATCCTCCTTCTGTTAATGTTTCTCTTTTTATGTGTGTTGACACTCTGTCACCTTGCTATGCATGTATATAAGGGAATACATCTCCTATAATGCCTCTTTCCATTTTCAAATGTTTATTAGATATCTTAGAGTTCTTGAGGTATTGATCTCACTGTTTTTGTTAGGCTAAGCTGATTTTTAAAATGTTTTTCAAAGTGAGATTTGAAGTTTTGTTTTGTTATCCAGAGACTTTAGTTATGGCTCGGTGCCTGTGGCTCAATCGGCTAAGGCGCCAGCCACGTACACCTAAGGTGGCGGGTTCGAATCCCCAGCCCGGGCCCACCAAACAACAATGCTGGCTGCCACCAAAAAATGGCCGGGCATTGTGGCGGGCACCTGTGATCCCAGCTACTTGGGAGGCGGAGGCAGGAGACTCGCTTGAGCCCAGGAGTTGGAGGTTGCTATGAGCTGTGATGCCATGGCACTCTACCCAGGGGGATAGCTTGAGGCTCCGTCTCAAAAAAAAATAAAAATAAAAAAAAAATAAATAGAAATTCTTTATATTTGGGACATCTTTTCTGTACTTTTCAGAGTTGTTTATAGAAAGTTACCAGGGCTCAGCGCCTGTGGCTCAATCGGCTAAGGCGCCAGCCACGTACATCTAAGGTCGCAGGTTTGAATCCCCAGCCCCGGCCCGCCAAACAACAATGATGGCTGCAACCAAAAAATGGCCAGGCGTTATGGCGGGAGCCTGTGGCCCCAGCTATCTGGGAGGCGGAGGCAGGAGACTCGCTTGAGCCCAGGAGTTGGAGGTTGCTATGAGCTGTGATGCCATGGCACTCTACCCAGGGGGATAGCTTGAGGCTCTGTCTCAAAAAAAAAAAAA
>CAUYQV010030287.1:0-14916 GCA_963574575.1 Galagoides demidoff | reverse complement strand
CTGAGCAAGAAGGAAATCCTGTCTCTAGAAAAACTAGCAAGGTGAGGCCGCCGCCAGAGCAAGGCAGTTCTTCTGCTGGTGTTGCCTGGTCTGAGGTCACTGATGTGGCTGCTGCAGTGATCTGAAAGTTTGAGTTGGAGTTCGGTGAGCTGTTACATCCACATGATCTTTTCTTCCAATGGCTTTTCACATGGTGGCACCTTGTTCCAAGAAGGTGAGAGCTATAAGGCTTCTTGACATTTAGGCTGCAGAGTCACACAGTGTCACTCTGCCACATTCTATTGGTCAAAGAAAGTCACAGGTCAGCTAGATTTGAGGGATTTGAAACAGATACCTCATGTGGATGGGAAATACTGCAAAGTAATACTGCATAGGACTGTCTCTTAGGGATGGTGGGGATTGTTGCAGCTATTTGTGTAAACAATGCTTGCTTTAGTTTTATTAACCAAACTCTCTTTATTTGCTGTGACTAATAAAATTGTGTGAAGAGCAAAAAAAAAAAAAAAAGAAAAGAAAAACTAGCAAGGTGTAGGGGCACATGTCTATGGTTTCAGCTACTCCAGAGGCTAAGGCAAGAGAATTGCTCAAGCCCAAGAGTTTGAGGTTGCTCTGAGCTAATCAATACCACAGCACTCTACCCAAGGTGACAGACAGATTCTGTCTCAAAAGAAAAAAAGAAAAGTATCTCATTATATAAAAGAGAGCCTCCTATAAGATCAGTGGATCAAATCAGGACAAGGTAGACAAAAATAAAAGATCATTTTTTTCAAAAGATTAGCAGTGGATTTCTCAATCGAAGCCATACAGACCACAAGGAAGTAGAATGATATATTCAAAGTTCTCAAAGAAAACACTAACCAAAAATGTTATATCCAGCAAAGTGGTCTTAAAAAATGGAGGAGAAGGGCTGGGCAAGGTGGTTCACATGTGCAATTCCAGAACTCTGGGAGGCTGAGGCAAGGGGATTGCTTGAGCTCAGGAGTTCAAGGCCAGCCTGAGCAAGAGTGAGATCCCATCTCTAAAAAGTAGCCAGGCGTCAGATATCCCCATGTAAAAGACAAATTGGACCCGCATCTCTCTCCACTCACAAAAATTGATTCAAGATGGATAAAGGACTTAAATTTAAGGCATGAAATGATAAAAATCCTCAAAGAAAGAATAGGAAAAACACTGGAAGATACTGGCCTGGGGAAAGACTATGAGGAAGACTGCCGTGGCAATAGCAACAACACCAATAATAAACAAATGGGATTTAATGAAACTGAAAAGTTTCTGTACACCCTAGGAGACAACAACCAAAGCAAATAGACAACCTACTCAATGGGAAAGGATATTTGCATATTTTGAATCAAACAAAAGTCAAATAACCAGGATCTATGCAGAACTTCAATTAATATACAAGACAAGAACCAACAATACCATACATCAATGGGGAAGAGACATGAATAGAATCTTCTCTAAAGCTGTTAGACGAATGGCTACTAAGCATATGAAAAAATAGTCATCATCTTTAATTATTAGAGAAATGCAAATTAAAACCACCCTGAGATATCATCCATACCCAGCGAGAATGGCCTATATCACAAAATCTCAAAACTGCAGATACTGGCTTGAATGTGGAGAGAAAGGAATGCTTTTGCACTGCTGGTGGGACTACAAAATAATACAACCTTTTTGGAAGGAAGCATGGAGAAACCTTAAAGAACTCAACCCAGACCTTTCATTTGATCATGCAATCCCATTACTGGGCATCTATCCAGAAGGGGGGGAAAAAAACCTTTTATTATAAAGACACTTGTAATAGGTTGTTTATTGCAACCCAATTTACAATCACTAAAATGTGGAAACAGCCTAAATGTCCTTCAACCCAGCAATGGATTGGTAAGCTGTGGTATATGTATACTGTGGAGTATTTATTCAGCCATCAAAAATAATGGAGATTTTACAGCATTTGTCCTAACCTGGATGCAGGTGGAACACATTATTCTTAGTGAAGCATCACAGGAATGGAGAAGTAAGAATCCTATGATTCAACTTTGATATGACATGGTGGGGCATGGGGAAGGGGAGACCAGACAGAGAAGGAGGGAAGGGGTATGGGCAAGGAAAAAAAAGAAAGAAAGAAAATGGTGACTAATGCTCATATAAATTGTATTTAATTTTGACCAAAGTACATTACTTAAACATTAATTTTTAATTCAACATGTTAATATGTTGTTTATGATATTGCATCCTCATTTATAAGTGAAATATATTTGTAATTTCCCCTTTATAATAATATATTTTCTCCAATTTTAATATCAGGTGTATCCAGATTAAGAAGAATAATTTTGAAGTATTTCTTTTTCTATTGTCTATAAGATTTGGCGTGATCTGTTTTTTTGAAATTATCTTTCACTTTTATTTATAAATATTCATTGTCTTTTTTTGAGACTTTGGAAAAAACAAAATAAGATGAAGAAGTTAACTGATCAAAGTATTCTGACAATGTGAATGTTACTTTCTTTGCATTATTACTATTATTATTGCTCAATATTTCGTTGCAGCAATCTTCTGATTTCTTTTCTGAATGTATTTATCTTTATTCGTTCTTTATGATTTGTTCTTTTTGTTCTCAGTCCTTATTTAAACATTGTTATTGTCATTAAATTTAGCCTTTTTAATTCTGTGAAGGCAAAAGTGGAAACCTAACATACACATGTATAAATAAGAAAAATAAATTTAAAAAAAAGAAAAAATAGCCAGGCATTGTGGTGGGCGCCTGTTGTCCCAGCTACTCAGGAGACTGAGGCAAGAGAATCACTTGAGCCCAACAGTTTGACGTTGCTGTGAGCTATGACATCACAGCACTCTATCCAAGGTCACAGTGAAATTCTGTCTCAAAAAACAAAAACAAAAAACGATCATTAATGAAGCTGGCTACACTAAACAATGGATTTTCAATATAGACAATATAGCTTTCTGTTGGAAAAAGATGCCATCTAGGACTTTCATGGCTAGAGAGAAGTCACATCCTGACTTCAAAGCTTCAAAGGACAGGCTGACGCTCTTGTTAGGGGCTAATGCAGCTGCTAACTTTAAGTCGAAGCCGGTGCTCATTGACCATTCTGCAAATCCTAGGGTCCTTAGGAATTATGCAAGTTCTGCTCTGCTTATACCCTGGAAATGGAAGTACTAACCCTGGGTAACAGGCACATCTGTTTATAACTAGGTTCACTGGATATTTTAAGTCCACTGTTGAGACCTACTGCTTAGGAAAAGTTTCCTTTCAAAATATTACTACTTATGGACAATGCACCTCGTCACCCATGAGCTCCAATGAAGATATACAAGGAAATGAATGTTGTTTTCATGCCTGTTAACATAATATCCAGTCTGCAGCCCATGAATCCAGGGGTAATTTCAACTTTCAAATCTTATTATTTAAGAAATATACTTCATAAGACTGCAACTGCCATAAAAAGTAATTTCTCTGATCCGGACAAAATCGATTGAAAACCTAGAGAGGATTCATCATTTTAGATGCCATTGAGAATATTTGTGATTCAAGGGAGGAGACCAAAATGTCAACCTTAACAGGAGTTTGGAAGAAGTTGATTTCAGCCCTCACAAATAACTATGAGAGGATCAAGACTTGAGTGGAAGAAAGTTACTACAGATGTGGTGGAAATAATAAGGGAACTAGAATTAAAAATGGAATCTAAAGATATAAATGAATTGCTGCAATCTCATGATCAAACTTGAATGAATAAGGAGTTGCTTCTGATGCATGATCAGAAAAAGCAGTTTCCTGAGGTGGAATCTTCTGGTCAAGATGCTGTGAACATTGTTGAAATGACAACAGAGAATACAGAATAGTCCATAAACTTAGTGACTTAAGCAGTGGCAAAGTTTAAGAGGATTGGATTTCAAAAGCTCTAATTTTTTTGTTTGTTTGTTTGTTTGTTTGAGATAGAGTCTTACTCTATTCCCTGGATTGAGTGCTTTGGTGTCATAGCTCACAGCAACCCCAGACTCTTGAGCTCGAGCAAGCCTCTTGTCTCAGCCACCTGAGTAGCTGGGACTACAGGTACCCACCACAAAACCTGGCTGGGGTTTGTTTTTTTGTTTGTTTGTTTGTTTGTTTTCTATTTTTAGTAGAGATGGGATCTCCCTCTTGCTCAGGCTGGTTTTAGACTCCTGAGCTCAAGCAGTCCACCTACCTCGGCCTCCCAGAATTCTAGGATTACAGATGTGAGCCACCGTGTCTTAACTTTTGAGAGAAGGTCTATTGTGTGTAAAATGCTATCAAATAGCATCATATGCTTCAGAAAATTCTCTAGTAAAAGGGAGTCACTTAGTGCAGCAGACTTCATTGTCTTATTTTATGGAATTGCCACAGCCACTCCAGTCCGTACCAACTACCACCCTGATCAGTCAGTAGCCATCAACACAGAGGTAGTGTCCTTCGCCAGCAAAACAATTATGTGACTTGCTGGAGGCTTAGATGATCATTAGCAATTTTAGCAATGAAGTATATTTTAGTTAAGGTGTGTACTGTGGGTTTGTTATACGTAATTCTTTTTTTTTTTTTTGAAACAAAGTCTTACTATGTCACCCTCAGTAGAGTGCCATGGAGTCACATCTCACAGCAACCTCAAACTCTTGGGCTTAAGCAATTCTCTTGCCTCATCCTCCCAAGTAGCTGGGCCTACAGACACCCAACACAGTGCCCAGCTATTTTTTTGTTGTTGTTGTTATTGTTGTTGTCATTGTTGTTTAGCAGGCCCCAGCCAGTTCAAACCCACCAGCCCCAATGTATGTGGCTTGTGCCCTAACCACTGAGTTGGGTTCTGAGCCTATTGTACACATGATTCTATTGCACACATAATAGACAACAGAACAGTGTAAACATAACTTATATATGTGTATGTGCTTGGAAACCAAAAACCATGGGTATCTTGCTTTTTTGATTATGGTTTAAGATCATATCTATACTATTTTTGAAGTATGTGTGTAACCACATACAACCATCAAAATCTGGGAATTAACATTGATATAGGACTAAAGTCTAATCCATAAACCCCTTTCAAATTTCACCAGTTGTCCCAATAGCACTCTTTTAATCTCAGTATGTTCCCCAGGATAGAGTGTTATGATATCATAATAGCTCACAGCAAACTCAAACTCTTAGGCTCAAGCAATCCTCCCTAGTAGCTGGGACTATAGGCAAGTGCCAATATGCCTGGCTAATTTTTCTGTCTTTTGTAGAGATGAGGTCTCCCTCTTGCTCAGTCTGGTCTTGAACTCCTGAGCTCAAGTGATCCTCCTGCCTGCCTCCCAGAGTGCTAGGATTACAGGTTCATACCACTAAGCCCAGGCCCTAGAATCCAAAATTTTAGTTATGAATATTAAGGTCTTTTTCCTTCCTCCAAACTAGATTTTTTTAAAAATCATTAGGTTCTTTCAATTTTTTGAATAAGGAATAATTTTAGCTTCCCTCCTTCAGTTCTTACAATTGCTTTTCTACTCCGTATTTCTTAGATTTTTATGCCACTCTATCCCCTTCATATCTAGAACAGAAGCTGTCACTCTGCTGCTCTCAGACACTGTCCTGATCACATCTTGCCTTTGGAGACAGGAGGATACCACCTGCTTTCTTAGATGTTTTTTCTTTTACAAGCTTAGAAGTGACACTACCCTCAGCTAGGGTATGAGGTGTAGTGGGGTCATCCTGGCCCTGTGCCCAGGGTGGTCTGAGTCCCTTGTGTCCTACTGGCAGAAAACAGACACAGACTTCAGGATGCACAACTAGACACACTGATTATTTTAATTTCACTTTTTATTCCATTTTGTCATGACAGGAAAAGTCTTGCATGAGGAACACATTGAACTCTTGATGGAGGAATTTGAATTCCTGAAGAAAGAAGTGGTGGGGAAAGACCTACTGAAAGGGTCACTTCTCTTCACAGGTCAGTTTCAGACAAGATCACAGGTCGCAGGTGAGGTCGGAAGGCCAGCCAGGTTCTTTCCTCTCTGTCTAGGATGGGAACTTATGTTTGTTCTTGTGAAAGAGTCTGACTCAAGGCGAATTTAATTTGCTCAGACTCCCATGAATAATAAAGATAACTATTTTTATTCTTTCTCAAATGAAATTTCTCTGATGGGCTTTGGGTAACAGTGTGTTAGAAATCTCAAGCATAGGCTTGGTGCTTATAGCTCAGAGGCTAGGGTGCCAGCTCCACCCTACAATGGAGCTGACAGGTTCAAATCCAACCTGAGCCTGCCAAACAACAATGACAACTACAACCAAAAAATAGCTGGGCATTGTGGCCAGCACCTGTAGTCCCAGCTACTTGGGAGCCTGAGGCAAGAGAATTGCTTAAGCCCAAGAGTTTAAGGTTGCTATGAGCTATGATGTGACAGCACTCTACTGAGGGCAACATAGTGAGACTTTGTCTTAAAAAAAAAAAAATCTCAAACATATTTATGCTTCAGTCCCAATTTTGTAAATAGGTGGAAATTTTTTTCTGCTGGAAGGGACCAGGAGATGCTCAGAGAGAAGAACATTTTTATACCTCAAAATAGAATATGCATAGCTCCTTTGCTCCTCTAGCAAATTACAAGGACATTGGCTGGAACCACAGGATTTGATCCACTGTGTATGTGGCTATTTACTTGATGGTGGTCATTCTTAGAGCAACCCCTTTAGCAACAGAAAATTGAATTAAGGCATGGTGGAGCCTTCTGCTCTAGCAGTCACCTTTGTTTTTTGTTGTTTTTTCTTTTCTTTTTTTTTTTTTTTCGGATAAATTCTTACTCTTGTTTCCCAAGCTAGCATGCCATGGCATCATCATAGTTCACAGCAACCTCCACCTACTGGGTTCAAGTGATCCTCTTGCCTCAGCCTCCCAAGTAGCTGGGATTGCAGGCTCCCACCATGACTTCTAGCTAGTTTTTCTACTTTTAGTAGAATCAGGGTCTTACTCTTGCTCAGGCTGGTCTTGAACTCCTGAGTTCAAGCAATCTGCCCACCTCAGCCTTTCAGAATGCTAGGATTATAGGTGTGAGCTGCCATACCTGGTCTCTTGCGGTCACCTGTGGATAACCACCTTATCTGGCTCTTCCCTGGGATATCAGAACCACCTTTCCTGAGGGCTTTCATTACAGAAAGGAAACCCTGATGTGACCTGGCATTGCTGAGTGCTGAAACCACTCATTTCTTCATGAGTTGCCAGAGAATACAGTAGAGCCTCATTTCAAAATCTGCCTTATCCTTGAAAATGATAATGAGGGTC
The DNA here is from genome assembly GCA_963574575.1 of Galagoides demidoff. Taxonomy (NCBI): domain Eukaryota; kingdom Metazoa; phylum Chordata; class Mammalia; order Primates; family Galagidae; genus Galagoides; species Galagoides demidoff. Next base: position 7,639 of record CAUYQV010030287.1, on the reverse strand, counting down.
ATGGCAACAAATAATAACTATTTTTTTTTCGAGACAAAGTCTCAAGCTGTCGCCCTCCATAGAGCACTGTGGCATCACAGCTCACAGCAACCTCCAACTCCTGGGCTCAAGCGATTCTCTTGCCTCTTGCCTCAGCCTCCCAAGTAGCTGGGACTACAGGTGCCCGCCACAATGTCTGATTATTTTTTGGTTGGTTGCAGCCGTCATTGTTATTTGGCGGGGCTGGATTCGAACCCACCAGCTCAGGTGTATGTGGCTGGCGCCTTAGCTGCTTAAGCCACAGGCGCCAAGCCAATAACTATTAATTTGTATAAGAAACTGTGCTGTGTATGTGACATGCACTTCTCATTAAGATTAAGAGATTAAGATTAAGTCTCATTAAAGCAGAAGTCTCCACCATGCCTTAAGATGAGAAGTGTATGTCATATGGATATCACAATCCTATAAAGAGGGTATTTATTACCACCATTATACAGGTGAGGAACCAAAGCTCAGAGAGGTGAACAGCTTTACAAAGTTCATCCACCAGTCATATTATACAACCTGAGATTAGAGCTCAGGTCTCCAACTACATGGCTCGAACTTTTGGTGGCTGCTTAGTACTCCATCCAAAGAGCCAGAGCAAACAGTAACCAGCCCAAAGGGGCTCTTCTTTCTTTTGTTAAATTTGATACTTAGGTCCTAATGCTTTTGAACCATGTTGTCTATGAAATTCCTAATTTTTGTTTGCTTTTATATTTTATCTTTTAAGAACATGGTCAGGGTCAATTATTCACTGTTTTATGTAAATATCAAAGTCATAAGGAACGTTTGGTTTATGATGTAACAGACATGAAGTATTTCAAATTTAGGTTATGTTTAGGTGGCACCTGTGGCTCAAGGAGTAGGGTGCGGACCCCATATACCGGTGATGGTGGGTTCAAACCCGGCCCCAGCCAAAAAAAACTGCAAAAAAAAAAAAAAATTAGGTTATGTTTGAGAATTGGCCTGTGGAAGAGGGGAGCAGTATCTCAATCAAACAGATCCCTAAAAAAAAAAAAACAGATTTCTCACATAGATACTCTTTTGAATGTACCTTTTCATACCTGATATTAGGAAGACTAAGAAAACATTTAACACTATCAGTTTCCTTTTTTGTTTTTACTGTCAATTTTCTTGATATTGAAATAGCTTACCAGTATTACAGTTTTCTTTGCTACTCCTTACACACATGATATTTATAAGAATTCAGGCTGGAGGGGCTAAAACCTCTTGATTCTTCTACTTTTGCCAGATAACTTTAAATCACTAATTGAAGAGGATATATTTGGGGGGGTGTCTACATATATCCACATAAATGTAAATATTAGAAGCTTGAAACCTTGTTATTATCCTGTTTGACAGGATCAATTGCTGTTTCCAGTAAAATGTTTTATTTTACTAACAAAACTGAATTTAATAAACAAGAAAAGAGAGCTTTTATGAAAAAAGTTTAAATTTAGCCATCTGAGTTTTTATCAGTATTAGTAATCATCTTGCACACACACCTGCCTCCTCCCATAAGGCACAGACTTCTTATGCTAGTCACTCAGCTGCATCTTTTCATTCCCTGTTTCCTCTCCCTGCCCTGTCCTGCTCTCCACCTGGCACTCCGCTTCCCAGTCCCCACAGCATTTGTGCTTCCCCACAGCTGGCCCATTGGAAGAAGAGCGGTTTGGCTTCCCTGCATTCAGTGGCATCTCTCGCCTGACCTGGCTGGTCTCCCTCTTTGGGGAACTTTCTCTTGTGTCTGCTGCTTTGGAACAGCGAAAGGAAGATCAGTATATGAAGATGACTGTGTGCCTGGAGACAGAGAACAAACGGTAAGTGTTAAGAAGCCGTGAAGAAAAGGAAACTTAAGGACATTCTCATATGTTCTCAAGGGTGAATCATTCTCAAGCGTGAGTCGCTCCCAACTCCAGCAAACAACCACGGCCCTGAGACTTCACTTACACTGCCTCATTTCATCCTCTCAACAGCCCTGGAATAAGTAAATGGAGGCTTACAGAATGTTTTTCATTTTTGAGACAGGGTCCTTCTGTCCAAGCTAGAGTGCTGTGGCATCAGCTTATCTCACAGCAACCTCAAACTCCTAGGTTCAAGCTGCCTCAGGCTCCTTAGTAGCTGGAACTATAGGCACCCGCCAACATACCTGGCTAATTTTTCTATTTTTAGTAGACACAGAGGTCTCACTCTCGCTCAAGTGGGTCTTAAAGTCCTGAGCTTAAGGGATCCTCCCAGAGTGCTAGGATTATGGGCATGAGCCACCAGACCCAGCCAAGGCTTACAGAATTTAATGAGGTTGCCTAAGTCACACAAATAATTAATATCAGATTTAGTAGTAGATACTGAGTTACCTCTGTGACCTGAATTTCTCCCAGTGTTATATTATGAAAATTTCAGACATAATGATGAAGTGGAAGGAATTTTGTAGTAAACACTCATACTCCTGCCACCTTGATTCTGCTGTTAACATGTACTGTACTTACCACCTGGGCAGATAGGCATCCTCAGTACAAACAGAACTTAAGCTTCTATTTTTCAGCTTTATCATCATATCCTAACTATTACCCTGTTCCAAAATATTCTAACTCTTTATTTCTTATCAAGTCTTTTTTTTTTTTTTTTTTTTTGAGACAGAGCCTCAAGCTGTCACCCTGGGTAAAGTACCATGGCATCACAGCTCACAGCAACCTCCAACTCCTGGGCTTAAGCAATTCTCTTGCCTCAGCCTCCCAAGTAGCTGGGACCACAGGCACCCACCACAACGCCCAGCTATTTTTTTGTTTTTTTGGAGATAGAGTCCATTCTTTTGCCCACGGTAGAATGCAATAGCATCATCATAGCTCACAGCAACTTCAAACTCCTGGGCTCAAGTGATCCTGCTGGCTCGGCCTCCCCAGTAGGTGGGACTATAGGTGTGCACCATGATCCCTGAGCACTTTTTCTATTGCTTTATAGAGATGGGGTCTTCCTCTTGCTCAGGCTCGTCTTGAACTCCTGGCCTCAAGCAATCCTCCTGTCTCTGCCTCCAAGAGCACTAGGATTATAGGTGTGAGACATTGTGCCAAGCCAGATTATTATTATTGTTATTATTTTTTAGAGACAGAGTCTCACTATATTATAGTGAGACAGAGTCTCACAATTATCACTATATTATAGTTAGACAAAGTCTAACAATATTATATTGTTATTATTTTTTAGAGACAGAGTGTCAGCAGAGTGTGATAGCGTCACAGCTCACAGTGACATCCAACTCCTGGGCTTAAGCAATTCCCTTGAATTTTTTGTTGCAGTTTGGCTGGGGCTGGGTTTGAACCCGCCACCCTCGGTATATAGGGCCAGCACCCTACCCACTGAGCCACAGGCACTGCTGGAGCCAGGATTATTTAAATGAAAAAAAAATCCTGCTATCATGATTATTTCTGTCTGAGTATAATGTACAATTGATTTACAATTTACTTAATATTTTATTGCTGTCAAACTTCCAAGTTCTTTCAAATTTTGAAATTACAGCTCAGTGCCTGTAGCTCAGAGGCTAGGGCACCAGCCACATACACCAGAGTGGGCAGGTTGAAATCCAACCCCGGCCTGCCAAACAATAATGACAACTACAACCAAAAAATAGCCAGGCGTTGTAGTGGGGTGCCTGTAGTCCCAGCTACTTGGGAGGCTGATGCCGGAAAATCACTTAAGCCCAAGAGTTGAGTTGTGACGCCATGGTACTCTACCAAGGGTGACAGTTTGAGACTCTGTCTCAGATTTTGAAATTAGTATGGGCATCTTGCCTGCCTGCATTCAGTATCTTCACATGCACATTTTTCCTTCCTTAGAACAAAGTCCCAGGAGTAAAATGACTTGGTGTTAACCTCTGGCTGCTTATCTTTCCTTCCCTCTCTCTTTTCTTTCCTCCCAGGGATGAGCTGGGTCAAGCAAAGGCAGTGTTGTCAGCTGCTGTGCTAAGTGAGGGTTTTCTCCTCCCGTTTGGCTGCAGCAGGTAGGGGGTGGGGGTGCAGGTTAGCTCAGTGATGCTAAGGAGGTGAGGGAAACCACCTTCATCCTCTTTTGTTACCTGCTTCTAGAGTGGTGCTCCACAATAAGGCTTAAGATTTAGGTATGGGAGGCCAGGCATGGTGGCTCACGCCTGTAATCCTAGCACTCTTTTGAGTGCTGACATGAGCCTGGGTGAGGAGGGTCGAGTTTGAAATGAAAACATAGATGGTGAACTGGTAGTGGGTATTTTCTGACATGTGTTCAGGTTCATAGATTTCTTTTGAGAGTCTGATGAAAGAACTCTTGAAATTCTCCCTCGTAAAAATGTGCATACACATGGACAAACAGTTTACACCCTTTTACAGGTGGTTCTCAGACTGCCTATATTCTGTATCTGGATCCTCTAGACCAGTGTTTTTCAACCTTTTTTATCTCACAGCACACTTGAACCTATAGTTAAACTTCCACGGCACACTTAAATTATGTTGATTTAAAAAAAAAAGAGTAAAGAAAATAATATACTTAACTGTGTTTTGAACTCCTTTTGAAAATAATTTAATTAATGATCTTTTAAAATTTTCTCAGCACACCCAAGATCATACCAGTGTGCTGTGGTGTACCAGTTGAAAATCACTGTTCTGGCAGAATCTATGTGACACAGGGTGAAAACGCCAGAATAACTAATTGGTTTTCACACAAAAGTCATTGAATGAATTCCCCTGCCTGATGGGGAGACCAGGGTGCCACCTGAGCCACCCCTTTGGAGTGACAGTGGCAGGGAGGACCAGCCAGCACCCATTTGTGCTCCTGTGCAGTCTCTGACATGATTCTTTCATCTTTGCAGTCCGCTGACATGGATTGAAGAGAAAGGTCCCCAGTTAAAACGAAACAGATATTTAAGTTTCCATTTCAAATCTGGGGCCCTGGAGAATGTGCCAAATTTTGGAGTCAATAAGAACATTTTCTTGAAAGATCAAAATATATTTGTGCAGAAACTGTTGGGCCAGTTCTCTGAAAAGGAAGTAGCTGCTGAAAAGAAACGAATCCTGCACTGCTTGGCGCTTGCAGAAGAAATCCAGAAATCTTGCTATGGCGAGAAGTGAGAGAAGGAGGCAGCACCACACTCCATGGCAGACCAGAGTTTGGTTTTTACCAAGAGTTGCACTCTATCTCTGTTCTTACAATTAAACATGTTGGGGAAGCAGGATGAGTTTATTGTTACAAGCTGTGTTGGAGTACTTGGGGTTGGAGTCACGGTGGGTTCCAGAAAAGCACAGACCTTGGCCGACTTCATTTACTGCCCCACAGCCCTGCCACGTGGGCATTCCCAGGCCTGTCTTCCTTGTGGTTTCACATCACCTGGATGGTAAATAGCAGGAGCCACCTCTGCTCTGAACCACTACAAAACACTGCCTTCAATTTTAGTTTCTCTCACAAACTTTCACTGGGTACCTATGCCAGGTGCTGGGAATTCTAAAAATGAGTAAAATACAGCCATTGCCCCCAAGAACTCACAGTGTCTAAGGGGAACCAGCCACACAAGTCAGTCATTGCAGTGTAGCAGGTCCAGCCTGAGACTGCACCTGCTGACCAGAGAGAAGATGAGGAGACTTACCTGTGGGGTCACAGGGGAGGCTCCCCTGGTGGAGGACAGGTGTGAGCAGAGGAATGGGAGGTACTGTAGTGTTATGGGGGTGGGAGGTGGGGCGGTCACTGGAGCCTTGGGGAACAGGAGGGTCCTAGAGAGGCATATCTTGTTTGAGGGGAATGTATAAGCCAGATATGAGCTGGGTGTGATTATTACGCAGTGCAGAGGCACTGAGGCATGTCATTTACCAGTGGCACTCTGGAGGCTGCACAGAGGAGGTGAGACTTGAAAACGATGAGGCAGCATGTAGGTGAGACCTGGGATGTGGCTTGCAGGTGACAGCAACAGTGAGGCATGAACTCGTTTTGAGTCAGAGTCTGCTGCCCTTGAGGCAGAGCCAGAGTCTCAGGAAGCTGCTCTTTCCTGGTGGTCCTGCTGCATTTTTCAGAAGCCTGTAGACTTCTTGCTTCCAGAACTGTCCTTTCACTTTTGCACACTCCCCACTTGCCACTGTGCTATTTAACCAATCCAGTATCAGTGAGGTTGGTGACAGGCAAACTACGTACTGTTTCCATTTCTATTATTCCATCACCTCAGTGCCTCAAGATGAAGCCAAGAAATAGGTTAATTTAAAATCTTTAAGATTATTCCTTTATTTGCCAGGTAGTTTGTAGTAAATATTCACCCCTTGGTTCTCTTTTTACCCACATCCAGTGTCCCTTGAGACCAGGGACTATTGTCTGTTGTGTGCTGTGCTGCATCTGTAGCACCCAGTAAATGTCACACAAATATTTGGTGAGCAAAACACAGTGAGTGACCGCCCATGTGAGTGGACTTGGTAATGCTGCTATTTCAAGATAAGGCGGAGGTAGGTGGATCACCTGAGCTCAGGAGTTTGAGACCAGCCTGAGCAAGAGCTATACCCCATCTCTACCAAAAATAAAAAAACCTAGCCAGGCATAGTAATGGGCACCTATAGTCCCAGCTACTAGGGAGGCTGAGGAAAGAGGATCGCTTGAGCCAGGGAGTTTGAGGTTGCTGGGAGCTATGACACCATGGCACTCTACCCAGGGTGACAGAGTGAGACTCTTCTCCAAACAAAAAGAAAATATATCGGCCTTACCTGATAGTGGGAGTGGGAGTAGGTGTCACAGAAAACCAAAGCTGGTTGATAAAACCCTTTATTCAAGAGCGATTACAGTAGGGAAAAGAGATCTCAGTGTAGGACCAGGCTTGACTCTGAGCACAGTACACACAAGTGGAGTTTGTAGTCCAGGAGCAGAGGGCAGAAAAGAAGCAAGAGGAAGAGTCAGTAGTTTCTGGCTAAGCAATTTGACAGGATTCTTGCTGAAGACAGGCCAGGGTGATCAGATTGCAAGCTTGGGGATTCTTACTAAACTGACTTAGCATTTTTTGCTAAAATTGGGTGATGCAAAGATAGATACAGGAGTCCATAGGTCAAGGCCTAGCCAAGAAGGGGGGGTTCAAGGAACCTGACTAAAGTTTGGCGAAGGACAGAGTCTTTGTCATGGGCTCTGTGATTTCTTTTTTCTTTTTCTTTTTTTTTTTTTAGGCTCATGGGCTTAGGTGATTCTCTTGCCTCAGCCTCCCGAGTGGCTGGGACTACAGGCACCCACCCCAATGCCCAGCTATTTTTTTGTTGCAGTTTGGCTGGGACTGGGTTCAAACCCACCATTCTCGGTATATGGGGCTGGCACCCTACTCACTGAGCCACAGGCACCACCCAGGCTCTGCGATTTCTAATTGACCTTGATAAATGCTTGCCTCGGGCTTATTTTGTGTTTTATTAAGAGATTCAGGCTCAGCACCTGTGGCTCAATCGGCTAAGGCGCCAGCCACGTACACCTAAGGTGGCGGGTTCGAATCCCCAGCCTGGGCCCGCCAAACAACAATGATGGCTGCAACCAAAAAAAATGGCCGGGCGTTGTGGCGGGCGCCTGTGGTCCCAGCTACTTGGGAGGCTGAGGCAGGAGACTTGCTTGAGCCCAGGAGTTGGAGGTTGCTATGAGCTGTGATGCC